>VOPJ01002023.1:73207-173505 GCA_014673585.1 Semibalanus balanoides
GAGAAACGATCCGCCCGGCGTATGCACTATGTGTAGATCAGCGGCGCGTGGTACGTGCAAAGTTACTGGCTATATAAGCACAAATTCATAGTTTTATGACGTCTACATAATTTAAATCAGTGCTCAGCACCAATGGGACGTGAAGCGATGAAACAAACACCGATCTGTAGACCAATGTACCGTCTCTAAAATGCATGCAAAAATTTAGGTTTTAATGCAGTATTTCGCTGTTAAAATCTGCCTGTAATATTTTGATTGCCGATTTTATAATATTTCCTTCATTACACCGCCGTAGCTTCAAAACCAAAGAGTGCTAAACGATAAAAATGATGCAGCTGTAAAGTGCAATCAAATCCATCTAATACCCACCCAAAGTCAATTTTTGCCTACAAACATGAAGCTTATAATTGCAAATGAAAAATAACGCTACAAAACCCATTTAGTTCAAAGTATCGATTTAGTTCGGATCTATTTGCGACGGCAAAACACCACATAACGAAAACAATTAAAAAGCATGCTTTGCACAAAACGAACCTCCGTTGGGCGGGTGATAAATTGATGCGGATTTATTCGGACTCGCTCGTCCTTCGCCGTTTAAGGCGTCTTACTGGTATATTATATTTCGTGTATATAAGTCTATATATTTCGGTTTTAAATATCATCATTGCTCATGCATGTTTTTTACTGGGTTTTGTTATTTAACCCGAGCGGCGTAGGGGGGGGGGGGTAAATATTACCCCCTCCCGAATTTCCTCAAAAACTTGAAAACTATAATCAATAACGACGTCAAAGTGTCAGTACCTTATGCAGCATCAATTTGACGTCATCCTAAACAAATCATCGAAAATGAACCAGAATTGGAACAAATGATGTTCTGATGAGCGTCATGTCATGCCCATTTGGGGTTGAATAACGATAAATGTTTGATGCATCGTAGAAAATATAGCTGAAATGCAAACTGCAAATGCAAAACTAAAAAGGAAGGAAATTTGATTGTCTACAGAATGGCATTCTCGGATTTCATTTTTTTTTTGACCCCTCAAATTAAAAAAAAAAATCGGAAATTTCCCCTAAAAAATTGAAATTTTTGAAAGGTATTCGAAAAAACGGAATATTAATGAGAGAACCAAGAGTAAGAAAAACCCAAACAAAATTTCAAAGCAATATCTGTATTTTTCAGTGACTTATTGCTCCCCAAGCGTAAGTAGCTAATAACGTCATTTTATTTTCATTTTTGACCTGATACAGGTATATCAATGCCATTATTGTATTTATGAGACAAAACTGACCTAGAAACATGAATTGTTTATTAATATTAGTCAGTTTCCAGTTTTGACCTTAGATGACCTGATCTTGACCTTTTATGGGGTCAAGTTGTAAAAATGGCTGCTGCTATCGGTTTTTACGTGTAAAATAACCCCTAAAACATGTGTCACAAGACTTTCGTTGACCTCTTGGTGATAGTGATCTTTTGTGACCTGACCTTGACATTTGCGTACAAATTCACTTTTACTTAATGCAGGAGATGTATTACACCTTTGAGAGATTTATGCGCGTTGATAGTCTAAATCAAAGGATTGGAATTGAAAGTATGAACCATTAACTTAATTACCTCGACTTTTCTATATGACCTGACCGTGACCCGACATTTGACCTAACTTGTAAATTTTCGCGGTTTGCATTTGATTTGTTTTATTGAGAGCTTTCGCATCGGCAAGCCTTGCCGCGGTTCGTCGCTGAGGTTATTGGTTCGAAGGACTACGAGGGGTAAAATTTAACCCCCTCCTTACGCGTGCGTTCGGCTGGAGACCCCTACGCCGCGCGGGTTTATGTTTCTGATGTTATTCGATGTTCGGTTGTATTAAATATACCACCGGTGGAATCCAGGAAACAACAACTACATGTTGGCCTGAGCTGAGCAGGCTCTTGGTCAGGTTGAGTGGAATATCCGGAGCCCCAAAGGGGAGCTTGGTCACTGGTCAGCCTGATGGGCCTTTAGTCAGCCCGATCGGCTCTCGGTCGGCTTGACAGGGCCTTCGACCGGCCTGAAAAAGACTTTGGCCGGCTTTGAGTCAGGCTTCCATGGACGGCCCTACGGCCTATATATATTATTATTCATATATATATATATATATATACAATATATATATATATATATATATATTATATAACATTATACATATAATATATATATATAGGTATATACTATATATATATATTATAGTATATACTATAATATACTAATATATATATAAATCTATAGTATGAAGTCTCCAGAAGCCCTTCCAAGGTGAGCAAGCCAAAACGACGCATTACCAAAGCGGATCTTCAATTGTGCCTTCCTGCACCAGCATACTGTTCGTTGGATCCTCCGACTGCTCGCTCTCCCCTCGCATTTCGGCGGTTCCTGGGTTAAGACAGTCCAGTGACTCCTGCAAACCTTAAACTGCCCACCGTGGGTCGGCCCCTTCTTCCCCTCCCTCCCCCAGACCATAAAACAATGGTAGCTCCCCTATTCGCGTGATGCCACTTCACGCATACCTATCGCGACCGTAGCGCCACGTGGTGGCAGAGGAACATACATATGAGACCGACTGTACCTCAGGGTACCTATATTAAACTTTTGACATATTAGTGATACAAATCAGAATGTCATCATAGTTGGATAATTAAGCTGATTTAAAATACTAGTTTTGTTATCATTGGTTCATTATTATTGTTGTCATCCACGAATGTTTAAGATAAGTGATAACAAACATTTCGAGTAGCTATTCTTATTTATTATACTTAACCCTCGCTCTACAGGAGCTTTTCTCACTTTCGCCCTACGGGGGAAAGTGAGAAATAAAGAAGCAGGGGGCCTGACAGGCCCCCTGTTAACTTCTAAACCATGCAACATAAAGCAACACAGTAAGGATAAAGATTTTCATGAAATTTGTGTCCAAATAGAGTTTCATGGTGAAGATTAACATGGTGAAATCCAATTCACCCTACATATAATGGTTTGTTGGAGTCTAGACGCCAATAAAGTTCGCCAGCGACAGATTCGAGATTTGGGCAGAACCTTAAGATTTCCATGGAAATCGCTTTCTATATAGAATTTTAAGCATAGATTAATATGGTGAAATCCGGTTCACCCTAAATATGATAGTTTAGTGTTCAACTGCCAATAGCGTTTGCCAGCGACAGATTAGAGATTTGGCGGACCCCTTAGATTTCCTTGACAATCGGTGTGATAGAGAAGTTGTTGTTGATTTCGTTTTGTCGATTCGTTCGGTCTTTTCCGGTCTCGAGTCCATTTCCAGCGCTCCCCGTTTAGTCTATATTCCTCTATTCTCTATATTTTTCATTTTACTCTTCACTCTCTCTTCTGTCACACCACATTCTCTCATATCTCTATCCTATATTCTATCTCTACTCATCTCCTCTATCACTCTCTATCTATCATGACCCCGCTCTCAGCGCCGAGCTCTAACTCCCTCGACGCTCTCCGCAGCACACCGCCGCTATATTATCTATTGATCGTCTCCTCTCGCGTCCGAGCCCGATCTGTCTCTGACCGCCCTTTGTCGCTGCTTCCGTGCGCGTCACGACCGCCGCTTGCCAAGGTCAATCAACGTCATATGTCACCAATCTACCATCAGTCATCATTGTGAGGCCAGCCCGAATGTCTCCTATTCAAGTACCAAATTATGGTAAAATTAAGACCACACGTTTATGTCATAACTACTAACTTGTTACAACACAACGCGGTCCTTAGGCAGGAATTTTCATGCAATTTAATATTATTATTTCTGCGAATCTATTTCTCAGCCAGTGAACAAATACTTATCTAAAATAACGATTTTTTGCTTATATTCTATTCAAAGAAACTACACATCATCTTTCAAAATCACCGCGATACACTTAGTATGAAATAGTTGTGCTACGAGCGTAGTATCACTTCAAAAACACACATACACTTTTGCGAAACACACATGCACTTTTACCCTGCCCCATTTTTCCCAAAGTTAAATGTTTTCTCTATCTAATCTATATTGAAGTTTGTATCTCGACGACACTTAAAAAGTCACCGACACAATATTCAGTCCACGTTTCATCGCTTTTTCAGTTCAGTCTCGTCCCACTCCTCGTTATCACTACATACCAGCTACTCTCGTTTAAACAGTCTCTTTCACACCACGTTCAGTCCTTTCATAAATTCACAATCTCTCTTTTCGCCACGTCCTTGTACACATAAACTGTCCACGCAGGACTATTCGGTGTTTGTTATGTGGTATGGCGGATAGAAGAGATGGCGCTAAGAGTAGGCAGTTGTATAGGTGGTAGATGGCGCGCAGCATAAACCGGTGGTATATGGGCTCTTTGGTAGCGCGTGGTTATTGCTGAACGAGCGGCGATGAACTTCATGACCGGCGACGGGGCGGACACAAGCTGCTGACGTGTGACGTGAGGCGTAGGCGTCAGTGACATCGCTCACGTCAAGCTCCCGGCGTCCACAGCAGCCGCGTGTCCCGGACATGCCCGATGTACCCGGCCGCCCGCGTCCGAGTCGGGCCGACTCAAGCTGTTCATTGGGCCACCAGGTGCAGCCCGACCCGATAGCACCGGCTCGGTTGTTGTCTGTCGGCTGAGAACAGCTGGCTTCAGCAAAACATACATTACTGAGGCGGAACAGTTTATGGGCGTGTGCTTTTGTTTCTGGTGCTTCGGGGTGACGAGTGTCGGTCTTGTCGAATGGTGCGATGGTTGCAAGTCGGAGCATGGGTCCACAATGTCGGGTCCACGAGGCGTCGCGTTAGACGTGCGTTCACGGTCTTGAGATGATTACAGTACAGCCAGAGGTGCAGAATATTTGGATTTTTTTGACAGCAAAAGATAGACAGGCATTTCTGAATACCGCGCGTGTGAAAACGGATATGGCAAGAACAGCACACGTCGGTACTACTTACTATAATGCAATGGTACGATTTGAAATGATTTAACATATGTGCTTTTAAAACAAAGATAAACATAAAATTTTGAAACATCTCAATATGACACCTTCACAGTTTTAATTGAATAACAACCGGTAGTTCGAGTGGAGATGTACGTTCCAAGTGGGTGTGTGCTGGAATAACGAGTACCTCATGCAGAAATAATACGTTTGCCTCACGAATACGAGTAGATAGGAAATAAGGCAGGATAAAACACTCTCGCTTACCCATTCCTGTAATCACACATACGAACACTACGTCAGCCCACCAGATCTCATATAGGTTAGTAAACACTTCACGCGTACGTCCGATCGTTAACATCAACCCATACTCACACAGTAGAATAACACATATATTCCCTTCGATTCTCCAATAGCAGCAATACTCAGGGTGTACCGGCCCACTACAACCGAGATACGCTCGAGCTTCTCCCTACAAACCCAGTGACGTCACTCAACACTAAATCACTCTCGTCTCTATATCTTCACACATCATCTCTTATAACCTTCAAAATCTTCCGCAGCCATTACATTGTTCCTCCAACGCCTCCCTCCATCCAGGGCCACGTAATCAGGGGCCTGTGACGGCTCTGGTTCCCCGTCGTCGGCCAAGGCGCGACAAAGGCATCTGCGACTACTTAAGGGTCCCCCGATTACTTCGAGACCACACTTCACCTTGGGGTTTAGTTTACATTACACCAAATCACCAACTCAGACTGACACACAAATCACATATACGCACTTTATACTGACACATTTTGAATATGATATATACTCGATTAGCTCACATTTCTAAACACGACTACACAATTATACTCACACAAACAATTACTCTAAACAATAATCAGTTCCAGCGTATATTAACATGGTGAAATCTGATTCACCCTATATATAGCAGTTTTGCGTCTATAGACGTCAATACAGTTTGCCAGCGACATATTCAATATTTGGCAGAACCCTTATATTTCCATGAAAATCGGTTTCCAGCTAGAGTTCCAGGCGTATATTAACATAGTAAAATATGTTCAAAGGTGGAACTTTATATCTCTTGGGGAGGGCCCGAGCCCCCTAATGATTTCAAATGTTAACATTAGGCCTATGGCGTTGCATGGTAGGAACTGAGTTAAAAATCTATCAAATTAACATTAACATTATCAAATAACCCCAGCGATTTAATAAAGTTACGCTTGTGAATATGTTGCACTCTACATATGATAGTTTGACGTCTAGACGTCGATAGAGTTTGCCAGCGACAGCTTCGAGATTTGGAGGACCTTTTCGATGTCAATGAAAATCAGTGTCTAGATATAATTTTAGTGGTTTATTAACATAGTGAAATCCGTTTAATCCTACATGTAGTTTGGCGTCTAGACGCAAATCGAGTTCGCCAGCGACAGATTCGAGATTTGGCGTTTCACTTAGATTTCCAGGAAAATCGGTGTCCATACAGAGTTTCAGGTGTAGATTACCCCTCGCCGTGGGGGACGTTTTAACCCCCTCCCCCTGAGGTTTGCCAAAATAGCGGGAAAAAGGCGGTGCGCAGTGCCTCCAAAGATTGTAAATCTGTTCGGGCATCAATTGTCCACACTTTGTCAAAAAAAATACCTCAGGTCACTTCAGGTCAGGTCACAAGGTCACGACAAGTGACCTTGCCTTCCAAAATGTTTGTGATTGTGCCAAAGCCACGGTCTTTATCCGAGAGATTATAAAGTTGCAGGATTGCATAGGGTCATAAGTACCTACAATTAGTGTATCTCGGATTTGTTGGCATCGGTGACCTCAGGTCGGGTCAAATTCCTGACCTCCCATTATAAGTGAACGGGAAAATATACAAATGCTTTATATTCAGAAAATATGCATTGACAATTTGCATTGGCAATATATTCAGACAATATGCATTGGAACAGGCTGATTCTGTCAGAATCATGTTATTTTAGCTCATGATTGATGATCCAGGTGTAATTGTTGCTCGGTAAAGGTGTAGTTGTTGTGTAATTGCTGCTCGGTATCCAGGGCTAATTGTTCTCTGCAACGTCAACTGAGGTCATCTGAGGTCATCTGCATAAATTGCTAATAACTATTGATATAATAAAGCTAGAGACGAGCGGATGACACCTCTGTGTTTGTCTCGTCGGGCCGCGCCGCCTCATATGCAGCATGACCTACCTTAGTCACCAAATGACCTTGAACTGAGGTCAAATTTTTAAGTTTAAAGGGACACTGCCACCTTCCAAAAAGTTCTCAAATGTACGCCATTTGTGGTGCAAAATATAGAGTTATTGCTGCTGAACACGATTATGACATTTGTTTCTCACAAAAAGGTGCTCAATTTAATAAAAAACACGTTTTAATATTTGGTCTGATGACGTCATATGAAGGATTTTTTGGGAATAAAGAAAACCTTCGCGCTGCCATAATATGACTAGTTGTATGGTAATGTTCTGCCAACGCTAAAACAAGTCGATGTAATCAACCATTTGTAAGGAGACGACGACATTGGCTGCAGGGCACATTCAAATAATTGGGGACTGGGAATGTTACAAGTGTCAATCAAACTCGAATTTCTCTGTGATTCGAACCTCAGTGGTTGTTTTAACTTATTACCATGCATAATTGATGCCAAGCACGCAAAATGGCTATCTCAACTCAAATCTAATGTTAAGGTGGCAGTGTCCCTTTAACTAACCAAGTCACCATTCATATGATTCAAAGCGTCTTGACGAGACAAATACGATGGTGTTAAAATCATTCATATATCTGTTTTGGATAACAAGTTATTCATGAATGACCGTTTGACCAAAAATGGCATTGTTTACCTTTGATGACCTCTGGAGCCTAAACTATGGACTTGAGCTCAATTTTGACGACACAAATTTCGTCAAGGGCTTTCGATTGCTTGTCAGTTTGCTTCTATATATCATAGTTCCCGAGTCATTTACGATTGTTCGAAGCAAAGTCCTCAAACTTGAAAATTTGACATTTGATGACCTGTGGTGACCTCAATATTGACCTCAGCCAAAACAAAACTTTCAAACTTCGAGTCTCCATGTCGATAACTTTCGATTTGTTGCGTCTTTCTAGCCACTTGAGTTTTCGAGCTAGACGGGGTGGGGGTAATTTTGGACCCCCCACCATGGCGAAGTTGTCTCGGAGGCCCACCAGGGCGTGGGTTAACACGTATAAATCTGTTTTCCCCTACATATGATAGTTAAGCGTTTAGCCGCCAATAGAGTTCGCCAACGACATATTGACTGGAAAATATGGACTTATGGCCATGGGCTCGCACCTCCCTCTCATTCAAAAATTTCGTGGCGACACCCCTGTCATTGTATAACTTACTTTGCCCTTTATTTACCACGTGACTCAGGTCTCCAATGATAGTTACTAGCTTCCCATGAACAGTATATGCTTAACGAAATAGTGCACTGATATAACTTTTATTCCGGAAACACGAGTTACACTCTGCCATGGAGTCAGACCACCGAGTAAAAAGTTACACTTTTCCATGCGTTTTACGACCCAGCTACTCCCAGAGCTAGGGCACTATACGACTCTTCAAACGGGTTAAGCTGCTCTCGGATCCCTCAAACACGGGTACGTAGACGCCGAGTAAGCGGGCCAAGGATTGATCGTGACCCGTCTTTTCAGAGATTACTTCGTGTCCCCGATCCTCGGGGTAAAGCGATACCGTTTTTACTCGCTGACTCGCCCAAAAAAACATTCTGTGACTGAAAATCTGATCCGTGACTTGCGTTACCCTAATCAAGTGGCGATGATAATTGAAGGAGAGTCAAATTTGCTTTCAGTGTAACATATCGATGTCGATGTGATATATCATTACCATGTGATTATCGTGCCTTGGACCACACATTATCATTTCGTGGCACTATCGATCTGCAGCAGGCTGGCCAGGTATTGCCGGCCGGCTGCCGGTGAGGTGAGGGTGACGGTACGGAACTGATTGCTCCCCAGACCGGTGGTCAGCGCTCGGCTCCGTTTCAACACGCTCATTAGACCGGCTGAACATTGTGACAGCTGTATCAGGCGTGCGATGACTGTCCGCCGCGTGTGTCGTTGTGTCGCGTCGCTCGGCGTGACCAGGCGGCGTGACCCGACCATGACGGACCTCACAGAACCCCCCCCCCACACACACCCCGTCCCGTCCGCCCCACCGCCCAGCACACTAATGAGTTAAGCCGCTGAGCTATGGAAATTCATAGCTTTGAAGCCCAACGCATCATCAGTCAAGGTCGCCTGAGCTGGCGGTCCAGGTGGGTAAGAAGGCCAGCTGGCTGACACAGCGGCTGCTCTCCAGCCCCGGGCGACCGGGGGATGGGGAGGGGAGGGGTTACTTCCTGGCGGCGGGGTTGATCGAGAGACCCGGTGACAGTCGGCAGATTACAGCTGGCAATCAGCCGGCTGTCATCGGAGGTCAGAGGTCAGATGCGACACGACCACAGGCTGCCCGCGGCGGGACGCAGACTGAGGCGCACACATCACCCTTGGTGGTCCGGCTAGTGAGCCCGGATCCAGCCAGATGACTGAGACGCAACATCACCCTGGGTGTCGGTAGTGAGCCCGGATTTCCAGCCAGAATGACTGAGACGCACAAATCACCTGGTGGTCGGCTAGTGAGGCCGGATCCAGCCGATGATGAGACCACACATCACCCTTGGTGGTACCGGGCTAGTGACCAGATCCAGCCAGGATGGGACTGAGACGCACACACACCCTTTGGTGGTCCGGCTAGTGAGGCGGATCCAGCCAGATGACTGAGACGGCACACATATCACCCTTGGTGGTCCGGCTACTTGAGCCGGATCAGCCATGATGACTGAGACGCAACATCACCCCTTGTGGTCGGCCTAGTGAGGCCGGATCCACCGAGCTGGAGCAGCTGCGGTCTCTTCTGCGTCACACGCGGAACGGCACCAAAGGTGGGTCGCAGTGGGTGAACATCTTGTCAGAGTGGAGGCATTGTAACGTGGCGTGGCGGCTACACTCGCAGTCTCCACTGAGTCATGAGTGTGTTCCCTATCAATGCTGGCTGCACATATATGGATCAGCAGAGGCCTCTTGCACCAAATAATCTACCCGGATAAAAAATAATCCAACCCACCAAGTAAAGCGTACCCAGCGGTATTTTATCTTGCGACCAAAGGCGAAGCAGCCAACTGGGTAACCAGGTTGGCTGCTTCGCTTTGGTGCAAGATAAAATATCCGGCTGGGTAGCTTTACTTGGTGGGTTAGATTATTTTTTATCCGGGTAGATTATTTGGTGCAAGAGGCCTCTGGTCTCTAGCGCCAGCGCTCCCACCTGCAGTAGCTGCAGATGGGAGCAGGGCGGTGTTCGACTATCGATTGCCGAGTGGACGAGCATTGACAGACGCAGGCTTTTGACAGGCGTGGAGGTGGGAATGTGACGTCAGTTGACGACTCAGAGTGACAGGCCGCTCGGGAGGCAGATATGGGCCGCTCGGGAGGCAGATATGAACCGCTCGGGGAGGCAGATATGGGCCGCTCGGGAGGCAGATATGAGCCGCTCGGGGAGGCAGATATGAACCGCTCGGAAGGCAGATATGGGCCGCTCGGGGAGGGCAGATATGGACCACTTGCGGGGCAGATATGGGCCGCTCGGGGAGGCAGATATGGGGCCGCTCGGGAGGCACGAAATGGGCCGCTCGGGAGCAGATTTATGGGCTCGCTTCGGGGAGGCAGATACAACAGCGCTCGAGGAGCCAGATATGCGGCCGCTCGGTAGGCAGATATGACCACTCGGGAGGCAGATATGGGCCGCTCGGGGAGGCAGATATTGGGCCGCTCGGGGAGCAGATATGGGCCGCTCGGGGAAATCCAGATATGGGCCGCTTCGGAGGCAGATACAAGGCCGTCGAGGAGCCAGATATTGGCGCCGCTTCGGGGAGGGCAGATACAAGCCGCTCGAGGAGCCAGATATGGCCGCTCGGGGAGGCAGATACAAGCCGCTCGGGGAGGCAGATATGGACCGCTCGGGGAGGCAGATATGGGCCGCTCGGGAAGGCAGATATGAACCGCTCGAGGATTCAACATTTGATTACCTTCCGAAAACGTGTGTAACAAAAACACGAAATTTGGTCGTGATAGTAAATCTGAATTAGAGCAAGGCTAAAAATAGACGTTTTATACGCTTTTACGTTTACCCCAATGCCCTGCAGTGGCGGATCTACGGTTTGACAAAATAGGCAATTGCCCCTCCCAAACGAAAAATCGTTATGCAAACGTATGCTTTTGCCGCTCCCAAAAATCACGACTAAACTAACCATTATTTACCCTCGCTCAACAAATATTTTCCGGTGACGGTTTCCCTCTGCTTAACAGCTTATCGCTGACGGTGCCCTTATGTGTGTGTGTGTGGGGGGGGGCGCTCTTTTGAAGGCGAGATGTCTCTTGTCAGGTGTCTAAATACGCCACCGCTTGTGACTACCTATGCGGAGCGAAATTTTTGCCCCTCCCAAACTCGAAACCTAGATCCGCCCTGTTTTTTTTTTAATTCACAGATTTTCTTAAATCAAAGTGCAGTTTTTCGCACACAAAATCGGATACGAATAGCATTTATTTTATTCAACACGAAATATGATGTGCCTTGATTCATAGATATGGAAATTATCTCACAATGCATGGCCCACTCCACCATGTCTTTTAAACTATATGCTTCTTATCAGAATCATATGACACACACACGCACAGGCTATTTCAGACTATTCAAAATATGCCCGCATCAGCAAGTCATTGTATACGAGTATGTAAAAGAATCGCTCATAGTTATACGAGCAGACGCTGATGCCCATTTTACGGATATTAGGTTCCAGACATTTCACCACATCTCACTTCAAATCTCAATAAAAAACAATGAAAACCGTTGAAGGCGAAAGTGAGCTGTCATCTTTAGCGTGTGCCAAGTTAATGAGCTCGAGCTGACGTAATGTGATGACCCGGCCCCCGTCTGCGGATCACAAAGGATGGCTGGGACGCCGCCGCCGCCGCCGCCGCCGCCGCCGACGCCGTGTGCCGTCGGAGACGCGTCGCCGCCGGCCGGTCCGGTGACGTCACAGCAGTCTGCGTGTGCGTCTCGCCGCGTCTGCCTTCAGCAGAGCTGGGATCAGGGTCGCCGGAGCCCGGGGACCCCAGACAATCGGCCAGCCGTCCGACGGCGGCCCGCCCGCTCCCGGCTCACTGAGGAAGGCAGGGCGGCACCGTCTGAAGGGTGGAGTCAGCTGGCCGTGACCGCCACCGACCGCAGTCGTTCATTCATCCCACACCCACCCTCCCACCATCCTCCCACACCCAGCCTCCCACCAGCGGCGGCTGAGCTGCGCTTCCGAGTAGGTGTCCTGCTGACAGTCCGAAGCTTGACTGCGTTGCCGCACATGGAGTTGATGGAGCTGTCCTGTCAAAGGGACTGTCCCACCTTAACATAAGATTTGAGTTGAGATAGCCATTTTGCGTGCTTGGCATTTGAAAAATTATGTATTGGTATGAGTTAACAACCACTGAGGTCGAATCACAGAGAAATTCGAGTTTTGTTTGATTTTGCAACTGTAACATCACCAGCCCCCAATATGTATTTCGAATGGTGGCCGTGAGCCGATGTCTGTATAGTCTTCTCTTTGCCTTAAATGTTGATACAGATCACTTGTCTTACCTTTGGCCATAATTAGCCATACACTTAGTCCTACTTATAACAGCGTGAAGGTTTTATTTTTTTCCCAAAAAAAAATTCCTCATATGACGTCATCAAGCCTAAATATTTAAAACTGATTTTTTATGAAACTTGAGCGCTGTTCGTTGAGAACAATGTCATAATCGTGTTCAGCAGCATTTTCACTTCATATTTGCACCACAAACGACGTACATTTGACACATGTTTTGAAGGTGGGACAGTCCCTTTAATCAATCGTTATGTGCTGCTAAATTCTCACCGTGCGCTGGGGAAATGGCTGTGATGCACTTCTTTCCCATGGCACAATGAAGCCGCCATACAATTCAATCNGTACGACCCCCCTCCCCCCTGGCGTTTCGCCCGTAAATGAACTGCAGCTTCGATTAAAAAACGAGTGTGCTGCTCGTTACGTGAGGTTGACACCAGATTTTAAGGTACTGGGTCAATAGGTTGCCTCTGAAGTCATGTCAATGACCCAAATGTCACAAATCGCAAATGTGTGAAAATAGAATACTGACCGAGCAAAAATGGTGAAGGAACATCTTAGTATGCTAAATACATGCCAAATTTGAAATCAGCGTCACAAAATGACATAAAACTGACAAATTAAAAAAAGGTCATGTCAGGTAATCTGAAGTCAGTGACCTCGGTTTACCCGTGGAAGCGCATTACCTCAGTGGAACATATAATTATGTAAAATGGATCTCAGGTTTGAAATCAGCGTCACAAACTGTCTTTGAAACGGTCAGAAGCAAAAATAATAATCTGAGGTCATCGGAGGTCAATGACCTTGTTTGACCTCAGAAAAATATAAATCAGGTCATGATCTCATTGGAAGCCACAACTGACACCTGGAAACACATTTACATATGCTCCTGAACAACAAAAACTCGGAAACTGCACATGTAACATGGATCGATATTCCGGGACGCTAGTTGCGCCTGACATGCCCTTGAGAAGCAGGTCATAGGTTACGGGTCATGCAAGTTGGAGGTTCGAAATTTTTAATAACTTGTGTTACATTGTTTCAAAGTAAGGTACTGAAAGTTTCATCGCGATCTGTTGATAACTACGTGAATTATTTTGTAAAAACCGAGGGAGTAGCATCCACCCCATACCCGGGCGAGGGTTAAAGCCAATTTATGTGGTGTTATTGGGATTTTAATGTTTGGTCTGATTCTATGACTTTTTTAAATAATCTGGTTAGCTTTTAATTATGACGAGTAACACAAAAGTCATGTTTATATCGTCCGCCCTGTAGCTCAGTGGGAGAGCGCTGGGCTTCTGTCTTCTGACCTATCCTGGTCGTGGCAGCCCGGGTTCGATTCGCTTCGGCGCTCGCTATTTGCTTCTGACTGGGATAGCCTGCGGTCGGTGGCAGCGGTCGCACTCAAGGTCGGGTGACGTCAGTAAGTGGGGTGGACTGTGTCCAGGTATGTCATGCACGTAACACTTTCGTCTCTAAATGTTGCCAGACACCAGAATTGCATGATCGGGTGGTGAGGTCAGGACCTGCTCAGCCAGCTCTGCTTAGCGCGGGTCCTGACCTCGGAAATCCAACCATACCAAACATTTGGATTACATTTATATACAAAAACGTATAGATACTCCATTTGGTAAATTCCTCCTCTTTCGGAACCTATCAAATCAGCAACGGATCGGATTCCTTTTTCATCCCAGCTCTTCATTATACTCTTCTTATGTCTTCATCTTCGCGATGTCTGAAAACCATAACTTTACTGTCACTCGTCTTTATCCGCCTTTTAGGCCTCTGGGCTGATCTGGAAAACTAGGCCCATGAATCAATAATGTTTTTTCCAGAATGGGTTTAACATTGAGTTATTTTCTGTTCTTAGTTTGCTACAGCCATAGCAAATGAATTTGTCAAGACAGGGAACTTGGGAAGAATCATTTCAGCCATGCAAGTCCATATTCCATTTTATTTACGAAGCTTCTGGAACTATGACACTTTCATGCTACTGATGTGTGCAGGTGCACGGATATCTATCATATTTGACCCGCGTTATGCTCGTATGGTCGTACCAATTTTAATCGTTTAACGTAGCATCAACCTTAGAATTCCACGCGAATTCATAGAATATACCATTCAGCTTACATATCATTTTATGCGAAGGATTTGACAATGCTTAGAACAGATGAACAAGCTTTGACAAAGCTTGTGACTTTATAACGGTTTATTATGCCTAATGCCTAAATAGCGTTTGAACGTTCGCCTCTTCCATTGAGCATTTGTAAAGATATGTCTTTAAGCGAGTATTCGCGAAGTATTGAATCGTCAGCTTCATTTGCATTTGTCTACTTTTGATGGCATAATGAAGAGCTTGCCTTAAAGGAAATATTCACCTTCAACATGCGGTTTTGAACTGAGATAGCAGTTTTGTAGCCCGTGTTTGAGAAAAAACCCTAACTACAAGTTTGCTGCGGCTGAAAGGCTCTCCAGCCGAATATATTTTGATTTTGTCGAAGGAATGTGGGCCATAAATAAAGGAATGTCAAGAATGTGCGCGTTCAACAACCTGGACAGAGGCATACAGTAATCTTACGCGACTATACATTCGAATCATGCATTTGGCTGAGCACGTTTGGACGTTGCGGAGAGTACGCATATATAGGCTTTTGATTAAATTAATAATTTTACGTGCTTCTGTCCTGAATCGCGCGCGATGTATGTCTATTTGAACATATGCTAAAGAGATGTATTTGCAAAATATTATCAAAGTATGTTAAAAAAAAAATGGAACTAACTTCCTTTGACTTATACATAGGAGTCAGTTCCTGGTTCTTACGATAGACTATGTACTGTTTGCCATAAATTTTAGACACAATCAAAACTAGATTCGATATGGTAGCATGTATTCCTTACAACAGATCATTGAGACACCCCAACAAACTTCCAATGCAAAACCGCTCAACGTAAGCCGATGCATTTAAGCACAATCACACAGTAAAAATCCGATTTGTCTTATAGTCGAAGCGGAATGAGGCCCGTAAGCAATTCACAGCAGTGCACATTTAACAACAAAACACAATACGCGCTAATAACGAGTTTCCATAAAACGTCAACACCAGCAACAGAAAGCAAACTCTTATAGAGACAACAGCTCCACAAATCACAACACTCCAATGCGAATGCCCCCACTGAAATCAGCAGCCCGTACTGTCTCATCCGCTTGAGCGACGTCTTCTTCGGGCAGCAGTTTGACCCAGACGGAGTTCGGTACGCCCGTCTCATTGCGGGTCACGTGTCCGACTTCTGTCTCCGGCCACCTCCTGGGGATGTTGTCAGCCGGTCCAGCAGCAGCAGCCTCCCACCTGCTGTGAGTGGTGTCAGCCAGTCCAGCAGCGCGTCCCACCTGCCAACGGGAGAAACTGTCCGTTAGAGGCATAGTTTTTGCCGCCGCCGCACTAGTGGTCATCAATTAATCGATGGCTCTACTGACACTTCATACCAGAAGGGTTAATCCAATTATATCAGGACCCATCTGATCGACGAACGGCTCAGGACTGCTACAAATGAACCTGATCCGGCGCTGTCAGACATCTAGGAGCATTGTAGAAACGAATGTGAGATGTCAGTGTGTGAACTGTGAAGCACCTGCCTGCCTGGAGGCGGCCGAGAGGCACGTTTCCCGTTGACGCGCTACGGACTGGGCTAATTGAGGAAACAGTCGTGAATGTAGTGACTAAAATTAGGCCTCACCTGCTATGTCAGATGTCTGTGACGTGGTCTCCAATATCACGCTGGTTTGATGACGTCATTGAGACTATGGTAACGTCATAGTGACGTGTGTGACGTCACAGATTATTCTGCTGGCGTCTCTCCGTGGTCGGCGCTGCCTCGCCAGACTTTGTCCGATGAGATTCCTCCGGCGAACAGCTGCGAATCACAGGCTGAGGCGTCGCCATTGGTGACTAGATTTCTGTGGACACAAGCACCTTTTCGTTACAATTAATTACAAGAGTAGTTGTGATTGTTAGAATCAATTTACAACACTTTTGTCACAATGTATAACTGGTAACCTATCACTATCTATAATTTGAATCAGCCGATATATCGGTACGTTACGGACCGAGCCGCTCATTCGCCGCTCCCGGGAGGCTGATAGCGTAAGGCCGCCACTGGGATACCTGCCTGAATTCGCAATGTAATCATGTGTACAACGTATTCTTCTGGAAATGTGAAAAACGCCGCGCCATGCCAAATAAAACCATTGTTGAAGGATCAGCTAAGCGATTCCGGTAGTTTGTAATTGTTGCGGTTGGTCCGCCTTTTTGTATTAAATACAAAATTATTAACCATTTTTGAAATCACAAAACATGTCGGAAAATGCCTTCTCCCTTCATCATTAGCGGTTATTGAATGGATAACGCACAATTTCAGGGGCGGTGCTGGGCCCTTAAGACTAGGAAACCAGGTCAGCATTATCATAAAAACATCGATAATTATAATAGTTCACATCTCATATTGATAATACTTCTTAATATATGTATCGATAATATTTCATAATATAGGTTTATAGAAGCTGCAGTCTCCAACCCATCTCAAACTCCAACCAACCCATCTTCCACACATAAATGTAGTCACAGTGCGAGTTGTGATTGAGTTGTTATATGATTAAAAATGATTGAGTCGGGACTTATCTGGCTCAAGGTCACTTTTAATCGATCGAGTCAAAAGCTCTGGCTCAAAGTATTTGATTGAATGAAATGCAAAAAATAAGGTCCGATTGAGTCGTGATAGTTTAAACTAGCGTTGACTTTGAGCCGTGATTGAATCGTTCGGAAAAAAATAATCGTATACAAGTCTGCATTTGGGAAATATTCCTCTCCTGGTCGCCAAGGAATGCAAATGATTTGGATAAAAAATGACTTTTTACCATTTATATATTGAACTGTCATAGACAATAGGCGAAAAGCATTCAAAAATAAATATTTGTGTACCATATGACAACTCGTTTTCCAAGGACATCCGCTAGTAAACCAGAGCAAAAAGGACGAGTTCATGCCATGGGACCTACAGGCCATCGTTCCCTAACGATGATTTTGCGGAAAGAGACCAGTTTCAATAGACGCGATCATATTTCGCCGTGTGGTTCGATCGGTAACGAAAACTGCCCATTAAACTGTTCGGTGCGGCCTCGGAAACCCAGATTTGAAATGGCAGTCGGACCGAGCGCACTGGGACGATGAATGTTTCCGTCCAGTCCTTTCTGACAGACGTCCACGGAGAAATGAAAGGGACCCGGCGACTCAAAGGACACAAAAGACCCTGATTATAAAAAAGCGGAGGGACAGCGAAGAATGCGGCGGGCTCGGCAGGTAGCGAGACAGGTATTTCACGTGAGATTTACAGTATCCGCGAGTGAATGGATCGGCTTCATAAATAGTTCGATGGTTGACCAGTGGAGCTTGCATAATGGTTGAACCGGGAGTTTCCCTAGCCGTGCCATAGTCACCGCAGTGGTGAATCCCGGTCCATGACGAGAACCATACACCCCTCTCCCCAATGTATCATCTTCACGGCGGTGGTGGTAAACGCCCATGGAAAATAGGGCCGAATCATTCACCACAAACCCAGCACATTACTCAAGTAACTTACAAGTAATTGCATCAGTAACACCAATCTAGATAAATTCGCAACGCGATACCGATAATCCGGCGGCCCCTCACATAGATGCTGGCCAGACCTGTGGAGCCTCCGGTGATGGGTGGCAGACTCTTCCCTCCTCCTGACTCCCCCGCCTCCCTTGTCTTCCCCTGCCTCGCTCCGGACCACCGGTCAAGCGCGTCGCGTCGCGTCACCGCGCCGTTTCCTGGCAGCGGTGGTGGTGGCCAAGCCGGCGGGCCCCGCAGGACCCTGGTGGGCCCCGCGGACCCCGGCGGGCCCCGGCACGACCGCCGGAAGCCACCGTTCCCACGGTTTGGCCGCGGGCCGAGCCGGGAGGAGTGGCGCCGAGAAGCCAGTTCCGGTGCTGATCACGGCCCGTGACGGGACGGAGGTTATCACCGCTCCCCTCCCGGCCCGTCACCGCTTTCCGCACAGCCCAGCGTCACCACTTCCCGGCCTGCACCAGCCAGACTCGGTGCCAGTAACGGGCGCAGGCTCACCCCACGGTAACCGACCAAGCACGTGTAAGCCGCCCACTGATGCCAGAAGCACATGCTTCTAGCAACGGCTCAGTGAGACCAAAGGAAAATGTTATCGATTGAAGACCACATTAGTCACAGCTCGTTGATCTTACTGACAGGCAAAAGCATGTCCTTTCTAAATCAAGAAGTCAAGACACCCACCTGAGATTGGTGTCTGCGGGCGGCGGTGGCGGCTCACTGGCTGGTTTGCCACCAGGCGATGGCGTCCAGCAGCTCCTCATCCTCAGGATTGAAGTCCGTGTCGGGCTCGTGACAGGCCAGCTCCTCCGAGTAGACGTAGCCTGCCGGGTCGGGCCCCTCGTACGCGCCGGGCGGCATCGGTGACGGCGTGTCGGGACCGGACTGCGGCGGTCCGGCCGGGTACCCCAGCGGCTCGGAGACGCAGACACCGCTGTCTACACTCGCTAGACTGGACGGCGTCAGGATAAGAGGGGATGACTGGCAGGGCAGGGGTGAGCTCTGAGGGGTGAGGTAGCCGCCATGCTGCTCCTCGTGCCGAGTTATGTAGCCGGGTGGCGTCAGGTGACGGCCCGGAGACGGCAGTGATGCCGGCGGGCTCTCCTCGCCGGCCAGGTAGCCGCTGAAGTGGGTCTCCCTCGGATGGCTTTGGTAGGCCGGTGACGGCTGCTGCTCCGGCGCCCACCGGCTCTCAGAGTGCTCCTCCAGCTGCTGCTGAAGACTCTGGATGTACTCCATCGCGTGGCGCAGCGTGTCCACCTTGCTCAGCTTCTTGTTCTTCGCCGCGCCCGGGATGTGGTTGCGCAGTGCTACGAACCCGTGGTTCACCTGCTTGACGCGGTTTCGCTCGCGCGCGTTGCGTCGCAGCACGGTGGTTGGTTGGGGCGAGGGCACGTAGGCCGAGTATACCCCGCCGCGCTTCAGGGCGCGACTGGGCGGCGGTGGCAGCGCTCGGCGCGGTCCGCGGGGCGCCATGGTGACCTGAGCGGGCCGGGACCCGGCTGGAGCCGGTGCCAGCAGCACACAGCTGGTGCTGAGCCTCTGAGGGCTTAGCTTTTGAGGTCGAATGGGAACGGTGCCCGCGGAGGAGGACATGGTGATGTGAGGACTGGGAAATGCAGGTGAGCGTCCTTGGTATCCTTGTACTTGGTGTCTTCTCGGTGCCCCAGTGTCTCTGGAATCTTCAGTATGCTCGTAAGCTCGGCGTCCTCTCGGCGCACGCTCGGCACGGCGCCACTCGGCCTGGCGTCCTCTCGGCAGCTGGTAGTCCACTGGTAGCGCGCCGGTGCGCCGGTCCTACTTGTACCCTGGCGGCCCGCGATGCTCCGCCCTCGACGCGCGACTGGCGCACGCGGCGCGGGTTGTCTGGCGCGCGCGCCAGGCGTGCGCCGCCGGTCCCCAGCGCTCTCAGCAGCAGCAGGGGAAGGGACATCTGATGAGTGATCCGTGCCGACTGATAAGGCAGATCTGAATGCTGATTAACGATAGTGTCACAGAGCGTCGGGCGTACCCATTGACCTCTATAGGTATACCTATATATGTCAATGGGCGTACCACACCCGATGTTTGCAATTTCGGACATAATTGCTGGTTAGCGGGTAACGTGATATCTCAGTGGAATTTAGGTTTCGTAAAACAAATGTTGTATTTTGATAGCAAAATATTTTGTTTTGTGTGTGCCTGCAGCTGCTGTGAAAACCTGTCCGTGGTTTAACTGCGTTGCTGAGATGCGTTGTGTATAGTAGAAGCGACACAGTAGTGTACTGTGTAGTGTGTACTGTGTAGATAGTGCAGCAGTAGTGTAGTCGTCCTGATAACATATTAAATGTGGGTAAATAAAGCCTCGCTTCAGTTTATAGCAAAACATAACCTAGGTCCTTAAAGGGAATGTTTTTCACATTAACATTAGTTTTGAGTTTAGATAGCTATTTTGTTGGATTTACATTCAAATTAAGTAGTGTAGAAGTAAAAATACCCACAGAGGTAAAATCGAAAGTAAATTTGAGTTATGTTTTATCATCGGCAAAACTTACGGCCCTAGTGTATTTGAATCGCCGCATAAATCCGATGTCGTCGTCTCTCTTTACTAAATGTTGATTATAGTCGACTTGTTTTACCTTTGGCCAATACATTAGTCTTACACTAGTCATATTTATGGCAGCGTGAAGGTTTTCTTTATTCCCCAAAATTCCTTCATACGACGTCATCAGCCCAAATATTAAAACGTAACTTTTTATGAAATTGAGCAATGTGTGTAAGAAATAAATGTCATAATCGTGTTCGAAGCAATTATATTATATTTTGCACCATAAACGGCGTTACATTTTGAAAACTCAGAAATGAAACATCTCTTTAAAAAGTTTGGCTCAAGATATGCTATGTACAGTATGTTCGCGAAAATTCGTAAATTCGCGGACTCACTAGGCAATCGCGGAACAATTACACACCGTGACTCCGCGATTCACAAGAGTCTTCAGGCAGTCCGCGGATTGACTGAAGAGTCGCTGGACATCCGCGGATGCCTAGGGAATCGCGGACTGTCAGTTAATTTCAGTTGATTTCGCAAATATACCTAGGTTATTTCGCGAGAATACTGGAGTTAAACTCGCATCAACTCAGAATGCAAGTATGAACCGTATACATCTAAGTCAACCAGAACTTGTAATGCCCTGGAGTGAGTATTCTTCAAAAACAGGTAAGGCAAATATTTTTTTATTTACCCCCAAAAAATATGAACGCCTCTGTTTAAGGAAACTGAACTAAGCAAAGTAACTAAAATCTGCACCTGGAAATGCTCCATGATGTTATAATAAATGAAAAGCCATTAGATAGTCTTCAATAGCTTCAGCGGGACGCTGTATATCGCATTCAATCGTTCCAGAAATACATTTCTTACGTTATTCGTGTGTATTGTTAATCCGTTAACTCCTACTGGCATCATGTGCAATCAGCAGTTATGATTAGCCATGGTCACCAGGCTGATCGTCATAAATGCTTTGCATCACTTCTAACAAACTATGTGGAAAGTGGTGAAACGAAGTAACCGAATAGTTCCCCTTTCAACTTCATAAGCCTCGATTTTGAAGATGGCAAATTTGACGGGTGCCAGTCTACATTATATATAATATAACATGAGCTTTGTAATGCAACATTTTTAGTGACAGCAGTGTTTTATCTAGCTTAGATGTCATTATGATATAACTGCATATGTGAACAATTAATCGGACTATAAAATGCACTCACTCGGATATCGGTATCGTATAACAGTACCGTGAAAAATATCGCCAAAAAGTAGCATCAGATGATGCCGTTGGGCGAACGAGGGCGACAATCGAAGGTCAGCAAGCTGCTCTAATCAACAAAACTGTTAATATATAAGTACAGTTTAACACACGTACAGAGCTTTATGAAAAACAATTTAAGGCAGGTACAGCCGACCAAACCTTGCCGTTTTCCACCGGCCGCTTAGCGGCCCCTCTGACGGACAAGCCCGACGATGTTGGCGCCTGCTCCACGGTGAGGAATATGGAACTGTTCAGCTCTATCTGGTTCCTGCTGAATAAACATTCCAGGGGTCCGTGCTCAGTTCCCACCATGAACTTGTCGTCGACTTGCCGAAACAGACAAATATGATACACTAAATACTGTTCGTGTGTAAAGGCAGGAATAACTGCAGTATGTTCAACAAAAAGTGCCACAGCAGCAAACAGAGCAAAACTAAATAAGCTTATCACATATGCCACTGTATATAATAAGTGTTTTGTTGATGAGAGCAGCTTGCTGACCTTTGATTGTCACTCACTTCCGCTCATTGGCAACATATGGTGCTCCTTTTTGGCGATCTTTTTCACGGTACGGTTATACGATACCGTGATCCGAGTGAGTGTATTTTATAGTCTGATCAATTGTTCACATATGCAGTTATATCACAACCAGTAAGACGCCTTAAACGGCGAAGGACGAGCGAGCCCGAATAAATCCGCGTCAATTTATCACCCTTCCAACGGAGGTTCGTCTTGTGCAAAGCATGCATTTGAATTCCTTTCGCTATGTGTTGTCTTGCCGTCGCAAATAGATCCGTACTAAATGGATACTTTGAACTAAATAGGTTTTGCAGTTTTATTTTTAATTTGCAATTATTCATGTTTTCTTCATGTTAATAGACAAAAATACATTTGGGGTGGGTATTAGATGGATTTGATTGCGCTTTACAGCTGCATTGCTTTTATCGTTTAGCACCCTTTGGTTTTGATGCTACGGTGGTGTAATGAATGAAATGTTATCAAATCGGCAATGTAAATATTACATGTGAATTTTAATAGTGAAAAATACTGCATTAAAACCTCAATTTGTGCATGCATTTTAGAGACGGTTTATTGGTCTACACATTGGTGTTTGTTTCATCGCTTCACGTCCCATAGATGCTGAGCACTGATTTAAATTGGAAGACGTCATAAACCGAGAATTGCGGTCTGGAGTATAACCAGTAACTTTGCAACGTACCACGCGCGCGCTGTCGACACTAGTGCACAGCGCCGGGGCGATCGCTTTCTCTACACTTCTGTGCATGACCCGTGTCTATGGACTATGCGACTTTTGGTTGCCGAGATATAGGTCCGGTATTGCAACGATGTTTTGTAGGTAATTTCGTGGACGGAACAGAGGTGCGCGTGCGCACGTGCAGTGTGACTCAGAGTTTGACCTGTGCGACATTGCCAGTGGTGTGGTCTCAAACCACACACCAAATTTCAGCTTAAAGGTAACAGTTCACCTTTAACATGGGGTTTTGTGTTGAGATAGCCAAGTTGTGACGCATACTCGAAAATGACTTGTGGCGTTGTCACATCTTCAAATAAATATCTTAATTATTTCATATTCAGTCCTAAAAGTCGCGGACGGGAATACTCGGTAACTCCAACCGCTGATTGGCTGATTTTTACTGATTTGACGCATGATTATGACGTAGAGATGACGTAAGACTTCGAGGAAAGTGTTTGATAGAAACAGATAGTGCAGGACAAGAGCATACTTTTTCATCACCCCATTCTCTGGTTTGCAAGAATAAACTTTGAAAGGTATTGATCGTAATTTGTTCTTAAATTGTCTGTAAAACGTTATTCACAGCAACATTCTCAGCGAAATTATTCAGACGTACCTAGTCTTACAGATGGGCCGAAATCTGTCTTCATCTTGTGAGCTTCCTTACGTGCGTGGGCTTCAGGAGTAACTTCCGTTTCACTGCACTGCTTATGCAAAAGAATACACATAATTTGTCGTAAATGAATGCATGGTATAGGCTAAGTTGAAATATTTGACACAACTAAACACAACTTCCAACGTCCATAGATGAACCACGGAAACTTATCCGTAGATAAACACAAATACATAACAGCAAAGAATAATCACGTGATTTGACTTCGAATTAATCTCAGTGGTTCTAAAAGCGTTGTATTTCCCCGCATCTTCAATAAATTATTAGGCAAGTATTGTATTGTATGCGCCACGATCCCTCCAAAATCGTCAATCGATGACGTTTTGATGACATACGTGCTTTTTAGCAAGCAGATTTCGCGTTATTTAGAGAAAAAATATGAACTTGAACCAAATATCTGACATTTTTTTCGCGTTAACCCGGCAGTCACTGGGGTATTTCTGTAACACGAGTCACTGGGGGGGGGGGCTTTTTTAGCACCCCCCCCATGTACAGGGTGTTTCATAAAAATGTATCCACTCGGAAATCTCGCGATAATTCCGGAACTTTTGGTCGCAGGTCTTCAACCTTAGCAGCATTGGAAAGCTGAGGGAAATTATACATCACATAAGTAATCACCAAGCCCATCCGACGTTCTATTCACTTAGCTTCACCGCAGTGAAAAAGCTAAAAACAAAATTGTTCTCAACATCTACTTTCTCACGATGATATTCCAGAAACTGAGGAAGCAACCATGCTTGAAAGATGTAAAAATGTAGCACGTTTTAGGGAACATGCAAACAAACGCACGGTTCAAACCCAAATTAATCATGATGCACAAAATCACTGCTAATCATGCCAAACGATGAAAGATGACCGGATTTATCATCGTGGACATGTTTATCCACTTCTCCATGGAAGCGTAACGAAAGGTCGTTCAGAATTTGAGGCAAATAAAGGAAGAGCGATGACCCGATCGCTGTCCGCCGACGTGTAGGAGGTGAAAGAGACGGGGATAATATGCCATAACGACAACAAGGATAATTATGTCCGACCGCATTTTCAGCACGCATTCAAAAACAACATCGCTGTGGAACGCTCTCTCTGGAAGAGACAGCAGGAAAATCTGCCAGATGGATCAGCCGTGAGCTGAGCTTCAGTGTGACCGGCTGTTGGAAGATAATGAAGAAGACCTTGGACTGACCGCCTACCGGACCCCAACGTGTCAGCAGCTACGAGAAGCAGACTGTGCGCAGCGTGCGCTATTCTGCCACCGTGCACTATGAAAGTCCATCGTCTGGAACAACCAAATTTCGTTCACGCTTACCTGGATGGAAACCTGAACTTGCAGAACGATTCCATGATGAAAATCCGGTCCTCTTTCGATAGTTTGGCATTATTAGCAGTGATTTGTGCCATCACAATTAATTTGGGTTTGAACCGTGCGTTTGTTGATGTTCGCCTAACAGCACGTGCTTACATTTACATCTTCAACATGGTTTGCATCCATCAGATTCTGGATATCATCGTGAGAAAGATGAGATGTGAACATACCTCCAATTACCAGTTTTTTTAGGCTTTTTCACTGCGGTGAAGCCAAGTGAAATAAACTGTCGATGGGCTTGGTGATTACCTTATGTGAATGTAGAATTTCATCAGCTTCCAATGCAGTGCTAAGGTTGAAGACATAGCGACTAAAATTCCGAATTATCGCGAGATTTCCGAGTGGATACATTTTTATGAACACCGCTGTATCTTCGAACCAGATCAGACGATCGCGCTGAATTCAAACGGGCAATCGATATGCCCAGAAAATTCATCGACGTAAATAATTTTTGTTGCCCAGAGGTCGTGGTGACGTCACAGGTCAGGTCACTGGTCAAAATTTACAGACATTATCCAGTGAGTGCATATTTTCCATTCATAAGCCATGGTTGCAACCATGATCACCCAGAATTGCTCTTCAAATGCATGACACACATCCAGAATGAGCTAATCGTAGCGAGAAGTGTCAAGGTAAGTCAGGTCACATACGGCACAGCCTAAAAAATTATACGAAAGTCATGAACCATGTTGTACATACTAATTTTGCGTGTAGACACGAAATTGATACTCATTTTACCCACCTGATTTAAGGGTATGGTGAAGTAAAGGTCAAGTAAGTTCAAACACGAGCAAAGGTCAAAATCTTGAAATTGATTAATACAGTAAATCATACATTTTTATACGACTGGTTTTGTCTGCAGAAATATATGCTGCTCTTTTTGGGTCTGTATCTGTCAAGAAAAGCGACAAAAAATGAGGAGATTGCGATCAATTTGACGTCTGCTGAGTTACCGAGCGCGTGAGGATGATCACAGCTGCAGTCGAAAATACAGATATCATTTTGAAATTTGTTTATTTGTTGAATGTAGCCGTTGTGAGTTGTTGACAGTATTCCTTTTTTAATATATTTAAAAATAGTTTTGATTTTTTGTCGTTTTAAAAAAGGAAGTGAAAAACTCAAAAAATCTGAGATAGCCATATTGACCGCTTGACATTTGCTTCTTCTCCTTTTTGGAGCAAGCATACTACTTCGTACGGTCTCTAAATTTAGCGTGGATTTGGTGTCAAAATCGTGTGTAGTGACGTCACTAACTTAGCTTTATCTAAAAAAAATATGACGAAATTAAAAACAAATTATGCAAAGGGTGTGAAAAAATGCCCGGTCAGGTAATAGAAGTTTGGCGTTGATAGCTACATTTTTTCGTTAGATATTTTATATATTCCTCAGGGGGGCTAAAAAGCCCCCCTGACCTTAACGAGGTCACGGAAGAAAAATACAACTTTCATTCTTATACCCAGTGGCTCGCGGGTTAATATACATATTTGTATGACTTACTAGTAACATTGTAAGTAATTTATAGCTTGTATTCATCATTTCTAAACTTTTTCTCGTTCTTTTCAATGTGAACTGTTTCCTTTAATTGGTCCAGCCGTTTCACCGCTATAGCAATCATAATGTCATTGCATGGGGCTATCAGATGGTGAAGACCGCTTGTCAATCGGATGCGGGGTTCAAAAGCTATAAGCTTCTGACCAGCGTTACGGTCTGGCCGGGCCGGGCCGGGTCGGGTCGGCCGCTTATATGTGAGAAAAAAAGGTATTCAATGATAACTCGCTTCGCGCTCGCTCGTAATGACATCTAAGTTAGGTATAAAACACTTCTGTCACTAAAAATGTTGCATTACAAATCTCATGTTATATTATATATAAAATGTAGACTGACACCAGTCAAATTTTACATCTTTAAAATCAAGGTTTATGAAGTTGAAAGGGAAATTATTCGGTTACTTCGTTTCACCACTTTCCACATAGTTTGTTAGAAGTGATACAAAGCATTTATGACGATCAGCCGGGTGACCATTGCTAATCATAACTGCTGATTGCACATGATGCCAGTAGGAGTTAACGGATTAACAATACACACGAATAACGTAAGAAATGTACTTCTGGAACGATTGAATGCGATATACAGCGTCCCGCTGAAGCTATTGAAGACTATCTAATGGCTTCATTTATTATAATACATCAGTGGAGCATTCTCACAGGTGCAGATTTTAGTTACTTTGCTTAGCCAGTTTCCTTAAACAGAGGCGTCATATTTTTTTTTTTTGGGGGGTAAAACAATATATTTGCCTCACCCTGTATTTTAGATACATACTCCAGGGCATTACAGTTCTGGTTGACTTAGCCCTAGCACCGACGGGGGTCTGAGCCAACTTCGAACCGACGGGGGGGCGGATAACCGCCCCCCCCCCACAGAGATCTCGAAAACTACGCAACGTAGCGAGAAGCGGAAAACGGCGTGAGGTAGGCCGTGACGAGTACCAGTGAAAATACCTAGCTATTTTTAGATCAGGTCAATATGAAGGTCACCAGAGGTAAAAAACGGTCAAATTTTCCCATATTTCGAGTAAATTGAGCACTGCTTCACATAATCCGGGCTAGCTCAGTAACTAAACATAGCTAGGAGCATAGTAAAAAAAAGCACTGCAAGCTACTTGAAACACTTTTTCGCACCATGTCCTCAGATTGAGATCGGTTCAATTAGTTCAGGCTCCAGAGGTCAGCGAAGGTCAAAATGCTTAATTTTACTGAAAATGATGTTTTGTTAATAACGTCTTGAGTTTTAAAGGCTAGAGCAGTGCATTTTTTCCACCACCGTGTTTATCACATCACGGCGCATCGAACCATTTATCGGGTTGATCTAGTAGGTCAAAAGAAAAATGACCTGTACCTGAGGTCATCGTCAAGGAGGTAAAGTCAAATTGTAGTCTATCGATGGACCGTGTTGAACAAGAAAAACAAAATGGTGAAAACCCACAGTACCTTATCTTACGCTAGAAAAACCATTGAGTATTGTACAAAAACCATATGACCTTTTGGCACATTGGATTTGACCTTAACGAGGTCACGGAAGAAAAATTAAACCTTTCAATTCTCGTATACTTGCTTCAGAATAGTGAGTAGGATGAAAAAACTGACCACATTTAGCCATGGTTGGTTCGATTGGTCCGCATTCAATTTTCTCCCGTAGATTATAATGGGAGGTCTCAAAAAATGACATGACCTCAGGCACCGATAAAAAATCAAGATATACGAAACTGTAGATATAGAAGGCCCAGGGCACTAGAAATACTGGGGTTACTCACCAAAGTTTTTCTAGATACACTAGAAATATACTATAAAGACTAAAAAAACCATACCAAAAAGTGAAGGTGCAACCAGAAATACCTTTGGTCACAACCAGATTCTGGAATAATATACCAGGATTATGGCTGCATCTTTCTCGGCGTGTATGGCGCCTTTTGTTTCGAGTCGTCAACCTCATATATCAGCGTATGGGTTAAGCAGTGGCCGCTTGCGACCCCATTGGTCGAGTTGTCTATGACGGCGGCCATGTTGGTACTCACAAAAGCAGTTCTGCGGCCGACCCGATACGCATACTTGGCTAATAACTGAGAACCCATTGATTCGGCTTGACATTTTGATCCCCGGAAATAGAAATAAAACCTTTCAAACTATATTTCTATAATTCGACTTTTATATGTTTCTTTGAAGAAAAGTCTCGGAAATACTTGGCTTGAAAAATGGCCATTTTAAGATTAACCCTATGGGCCAGAGGGAGAAAGTACACGCCCATGCTACAACTGACTTTGGACCCCCCCCCCCTCGAGACGAGGCCTCCATCTAACACTGTGAGTTTTCAAACTGTTTGGTTCACCACTGTGGCTTCGGCAAGATGTCA
The DNA here is from genome assembly GCA_014673585.1 of Semibalanus balanoides. Classification (NCBI taxonomy): domain Eukaryota; kingdom Metazoa; phylum Arthropoda; class Thecostraca; order Balanomorpha; family Balanidae; genus Semibalanus; species Semibalanus balanoides. The sequence goes on from VOPJ01002023.1 coordinate 102,492, forward strand.
AACTAACAAAAACGTGACTTGAGGTCAGATAATTGAAGGTGACCTGACAACGTGACCTTGAAAGTTAGGAAGTTAATTTTTTAAGACAGTGTGGGTAATTGATGCCCAAACATCTATACAAAATTTGGCGGCGCTACACGCCGCCATTTTTCCGCTAGTCTGGAAAAACCTGTGGGGGCGGATATCCGCCCCCCGCGAGGGTCGGTGCGAGGGTTAGATGTATACGGTTCCATACTTGACATTCTGAGTTGATGCGAGTTTTACTCCCGTATTTCCGCGAAATAACTAGGATATTTGCGAAATCACTGGAATGAATTTATAGTGCGCGGATTCCCTAGGCTGTCCAGCGACTCTTCAGGCAATCCGCGGACTGCCTGAAGACTCTTGTGAATCCGCGGAATCACAGCCGTGAATCCGCGGATTCACAAGAGTTGTTGTGAGTCCGCGGACACCCTGGGTGTTCCGTGGATTGCCTAGGGAGTCCGCGGATTTACAAAATTTGCAAACACACTATAACACATATATGGACTGTTTGTACATTGTTTCCTTTTATACGTAACCCGCCTGTTCAGGTATACCCGCCTATAAGATGACCCCATGGGACAAAATGTTGGTGCGAAATAACGGTAGTATTGTTTGTCACACATGGGAATACTGCTGGTAGTACGATGTTATGTTGGAAGTTCAGAGCGTTAAAGGGAATGTTTCACTTCTCTGAAAGTTGTCCAATGTACGCCGCTTGTGGTGCAAAATATGAAGTTATTGCTCCGAACACGAATTCATTTGTTTCACAAAACAGTGCTTCAATTAATGAAAAATAAGTTTTAAGTATTGCTGATGACGATCCATATGAAGGATTTTGAAATTAAAAAACCTTCACGCTGTAATATGTTATGACTAGGTAATTGGCTAATTGATGTATAGCCAATTGTAAATAAATAAAAAAAACAAGTCACTTATTCATCAACATTTGATTAAAAGGGCCGCCGAGCAGGGCCATGACGACATCGGCTCTGTATTTTTCTTTTTAAGAGGCCTACACCTAATACTTCCTCTACGACTAGGCCTACTTTTTTTTTTGCATGGATGTTTTTTCAACAACCCAAAGTATCAAACTTTACTCTTTCGATCATAGGACTCTCCGTGGGTCCGCACGGGGTGATAAGGGTGTTTTAACTTCTAACCAAATAGCCTGAATTTCAATTTGGCGAATATCAGATTCCAACCAACTTGGCCATCTCACTCAAATCTTATCGCTGTTAATGTGTTGTCGAGACATTCCCTTAGAACGAGCCTGTATAATTTACCGTGGAAAATATTAGAGCATGCAGTGACCCCAGTTGGACATAACTTTGCAGTCACCCCCCCCCCTTCTCCCATAAAAACTGGCCAGCCAGTCAGAACAGGTATTAGCATTTCATCGCCTGTTCCATGATATTGTTGGAGAGGATACAAAAGCCGAGACGCCAATTCTTATACGCCGTCACCCACTTAGGGCCATTCAAGCTCACAATTTCATGGACCTCACCGGAGAGAAGATCAACAGTGTTTGATTTTTTCGTCTTTTAGCAGCATTCATTTTAAATAGTTCCATTAGTAAAATACGGAAATGTTACCTCGCCATAAATCACAATGACGTTTGATTCACACATTCGGTTTTCAAAACGACAATAGGGCACGGCCTGATCTAACCTAGCCCACATATCAACAGAAATAACGGTGTTGAGAAACGCACGTGTGACAGAAAGACGAATATTGGAAGCGGCATCATGAACTCATACATGCTGAGTCATTTCCGACACACCACAGATTGTAAAAGGAAATAGATGTTGTATAGAGATGGATGACACTGCAGTCCAGTAATGTTGTGAAGAATGGTCAGAGCCTAAAATAGATCTGGATTTGCCAACAACCAGTGGAGACGAATTGCATCGTGACAGGTGACAGCTCTGCCACGTGTGACGGGGGCACGGGCTAATCTTCCAAACAATTATCTTACCGAGAAGATTGCTGGAAATCAATATGCAGTTGTACTAGTTTATTTTTACTCCCCCTCCCGCTCAACAACTTTTCGCTGATGTCCTTCGACCCACGCTCAACAATTTTGTGCTGACTCCCCCCCCCCTCCTCCAAACTGTCTGCTGACTAGAGTTCTACATGGGGCGGCTATCCCCATGGCTGGCCGAACCCCATGGCTAATGGGGTGGGCCGGACTGAAAATCTATAGAATCATGGCTGTGCTACAGCTTGACTGCATATAGCTCACCTTGGGTTTTTGTTATTGCATAAATATTATCAAACCAATCAATAATTAAAAACAAGGCCGTTTGGCATTTGCCATAACCAGTAGACTGGAAATAAACACATAATCTGATTGTTTACAAAAATCCTCGCGGCTGCGCCAACGGCAGGCCATTGACATTTGGGTAGTGAACAATGTGGGCTGGCTGCTGGCTGTGATGTCATGGCTTGTGGGGCGGCTACGGCCAAGGAAAAGGTGCACCATTGTCGGAACTCTACTCGCTGACACGACACCCCCGCTCTGCAACTTTCTCTGACGGCGTGACATATGCTTTCCCTGGATCCTGTCATTCAAAGGCGGCGGCAGCCTTGCATCGTACGTTTGAGTTAACTGGGATAATTGTGTTCGAAGGCACAAGATGTTCGCAGGTAGAGCTTAAGTACAACTACAAACCTTTTGGTTAAAAAACCCGGACCTACTAGCCCTGCTTCGTTCGTTAACCCCCGCGCACTGCCCAGGCGCGGCCTGTTGATTTCCCGCCTCACCCCCCACCCTCAAGGTTTTTCCAGGAACGGCAAATACGGAAAAAAGTAAAGCCGAACGCGCGCGACAGACGCCCGCCAAATTTTGATCCACCTGCATGTTGGGCACACAAATTACCGCACACTCATCTTTTAGTTTTAATGAAATTGTTTTTTTTTGAGTTCTTTGGCAGGGTCAATCTCAGGCTTCAGAGTCACAATAGTATGCACATGAGTCCAACTTCGCCATGACCTCCACTCATTACAAATCAATGTAATTGCGTCGTTGGCCAAAGCCACAGTTCTTATTATAACGAAAGTTTTGAAACTTGCAGGATTTCATAAGAATAATCATGTACTACAATTCGATATCTCGGATATTTTCGTATCTAAGGGTGACCAAAAGGTCAGTGTCAATTTCCTGACCTCCCCATTATAAAGTAATGGGAAATAAACAATGTTTTCCCTTTCATAAAATATATTGCATTGATCAGGCTAATCTCTTTCAGAATAATAGCTATTTTAGCTATTTATAAATGATCAAGGAATGCATATTGTTGGCTCAGTGATCTTCTACAAGGTCATCTGAGGGTCATCCTGAAGGTCATCAGCAAATGATTTGTTAATCAACCTAGATTAGAAAAGAGGGGGGCATAAAAACCATAGATCGACGCCTTGACCGTTTAGGCCCAACTTTCTGAAGTTGGACATACCAAGTCAACGTATATATGTTCCAAAGCGCATCAATGAGCAAACTCACGATGCGTCAAAATGTTTACCTATCTTTAGGAAACATGCTATTCACGAAAACGTGTGTGTGCCTAAAAAAACAGTATGTTTACCTTCAGACCTACTGCGAGCCTAATATTGATGAGATCAATTGAGGACATACGTGCGATTGCAAAATTTCAATGGCTTCACCCAACTAAAAGCTTAAAAGACAAATTACAATAACCAAAACAATAAAGGGAAATAATAAATACATAAAGAAGTAAGAAACAAACTAAGCATTCAATCAGGAACAAAAAAAATGAAAACAAAAGATCAAACAATCTCAAAAAAAAAAACTGCATCACATCTAATAACACTAAACAGATGAGGAACAACACCATAATTGATTGTCTCTCTAAATTGTTTGCTAGCTATCATATTGTCCGAGATAATTGGTTTTATTCTGGAAAGAAAAAAGAGTCCAAAAGAGTCTAAAACCGAAATCTACCTTTGTGACCACTGGTGACCTCAAATGTGACTATCCAAGAAAACACTGAAATAATTTCTATAGAGCTTGCCTAGAGCTATCTATGCCGTTTTCCGCTTGTCGCTACGTTGCTAGTTTTTTGGAGATCTCACGGGGGGGCCGGAATCAACCCCCCTGCAGTTTTCCGCTGTTCGGCGCGACCCCCTCAGTGCGCGGGTTAAAACCATATGCATATTTCATTCCAAACATATTTTAGAATGCTTGCATCATAATCCTAGCAAATTTGTAGGCATTCCAAGTATTAGTACGGGCTAAAAAAATATTTTAACATAATTCAATATGGTTCCATAATTCCTCGTTTGAGGCACTAAAGCGTCTCAGAAATGCATTCAACTTCAAAGTGAAACCTGTAATCTACCTTGGAACTGCCGTGTCGAATTCCCCTGACTTTACTGATTCTTGTACGTGATAATTATGATAATACCAGTCTGCTGATTGGCCAGCACTGGTAATTACCGCTAACTCAGTTAGAGCCGTTCACGATGCAAATTGAGTCAAAGGCGCCGACAGCCACGAGGCAGCGAAAACTACCGTGGAGCGAGCCGTCAATGGGCAGTCAGCATAGTTTGGACGCTGCATCAGACGGAAAGCTGCGCTCAACTCAACCGGCCGTCAGCTGCAGTGGTGGCGCGCTGCAGACTTACAAAGTCGTTTGTTGAAAAGTAACGGCGATAGAGGTAAACATGTTCTACTGGTATCATGTTCACGTAGCTCGCCATCGCTCTCGTCTCAGTTGTAGATAACACTGGCCTGCATGATTTATAAGGTCAAGGTTTTCTCAACAGCTTCTATGACAGTTTTGCACGTTGACTCCGAAAATGGTGCTGGTTTTGCTCGATTAGTTCTTGTTTTTGCGCTATGCCAAAAACAAAATGTTCCGTATTGTACTAAATGTATTGCCCTATCTTATACAGGGACGGAGAATTGTTAAAATACCAGGGGTGCTTTTCACCGGCGGCTCTCTCACACCTGGAAAGGAGAGCAAAAATGAAAAGGTATTTACCGCTCCTCTTCAGCATTTCTGAACTGTTTCTGTTTACTTTTACTAAAGAAATATGACGCTCTCCTCTCTCTCTCCTCTCCTCTCTCTCTTCCTCTCCCTACTCCTCTCCTACCTCTCCTCCTCTACCTTCCTACTCCTGCTCCTCTCCTCTCTCTCCTTACCTTCCTCTCCTTTCTCTCCTTCTCTACCTCGCTACTCTCTACCTTTCCTCTCTTTCCTCTCCTCTTCTTCTTCCTCTCCTCTCTTCCTCTCCTTTTCTGCTCCTTGTCTTCTCCTCTCCTCTCCTCCTCTCCTCTCTCCCTCTTACCTCTCCTCTCCTTCCTCTCTCTCCTCCTCTTCCTCTTCCTCTCCTCTCTCTCCTCTCCTCTCCTTCCCCTCTCTCCTTCTCCTCTCCTTCCTCTCCTCTCCTCTCCTCTCCTCTCTCTCCTCTCCTTCTCCTCTCCTCTCCTCTCTCCCTTCTCGCCGCCCTCTCCCTCCCTCTCCTCCTCTCCCTCCCTCCCTCTCCTCTCCCTTCCTCTTCCCTCTTCCCTCTTCCCTCTTCCCTCTTTCCCCCTCTATCCTCTGCGTTAAAGGGCCTTGGCACGTCCTGAAGCGCACCACTTCTCAATGCTATAATTGCAGCATTGCAACGGAGCCATCGAACAGCCTCACTTGTAGTCCACCCATGGCAGGCAGTTTCAAACATTGTAAACCAGATCGCTCGGCCGAGACTGACACACGAGACTGATTGAGACGGACTTCGGTGCGAATATATCGACCGATAAACATCTCTGAATCGCCGCCAACCGCCGCTAAGTGGTCCTGTTTAATTAGGCCGGGAGCTGGTATCGTGCCGCCATGGCAGCCGGCGGTAGCCCGAACGGCAGCTGAGCGCCAGCCAGCCACGTCCCGCGGCGCCGCCGTATCGGAACGGTCAGTCAGCGGCGGCGCGGCGGTGAGCCGGCCGCTGCGCCGCCGGCTGTTGGGAGCTCACACCTGCCGTGGCGTGGCTCGTGCCGGCAGTGTCTGAGCGCGCTGTAGGTACGGCCGGCTGCAGCACGGCGGTCTGCCGTGCGCAGGGGCGGGGCAGAAGGTGCTAATGACGCATTGAGAAGCCAGCCGAGATGACCGGCCAGCCCGACCAGACTGGCCAGTGAGATTTGTGGAACTGGGCTCCGTTTCGACAATGCAGCCGTCCTAATAGAGCCATTCCGGCCGGTACCGGGAAGGTGGAAGCCCGCAATGCACGCTGTTATGAGACCTAATGATAGAGCGTCCATCTGTGAATGTGTTAAGTTGTGTTAGTATTCGCAAAAATCTGCAAATAGGGGATGTTGCGATGCATCTGGCACTTATGAGTTATTCATGGGTCATTCGGCGGGCCTCTGCGGTTAGACTGGAGTGAAGTAAGACGTCGGCAGATACTTTCCCGGGGATTTAATCGAGGTACATACATACCATGCGATGTTTTCACCTTCAGTGTGATGTGTTAGTTCTCGTCATGTGACTGGCTGGCGTCGGTGAGCATAGGCATGAGCCACAGTCAAACAGTTAGTTTGTTATAATCTTGCTCCTTGCACTTACTTTTATCTATACATATTTGTAGTCTCATCTTATGAAAAATAGGTAGGTTATCGAGCTGTTTGGTTGATATAAATGACACATGACTTGGTATTTGGTGAAAGCTTGGAAATTGTTATATTTATATTTCTGATCCGATTTGATGTTTGATTTGTAGATGCCATGAAAGGACAGACTAACATTGACAAAGTTCACGACGGTGGTGACTTCACCTTTTGCACGGAATAACCATTCCTTCACTTCAGACCCATTATCTCAACATCAATATGAGAACATCAATATTTCAATGCATGATATCAAAAACTTTGTTTACAACTTGTTCTAGTATAATTAATTATATAATTGACTTGAACAAAAAGGCTTAACATTTTGCTAAATATAATTATGTGTTTGTCTTGCAGTTCGTTTACGACGAAGAAAGGGTCATTTTGACTATAAATGCTTGAAATACAGATGTCCTCTATTTTGGTGAAACAATTAATGTTGTTAACGTTTATTGAGCTCAAATGGATTTCAACGACAAAAGTACTTTGAATAGGCGTTTCACTAAAAATATGAAATGTTTTGTAAATGTATTGCTTACAGGTAGCAGAATCGTCGCTATGTCACTTTTGTGAACTCAAACTGTGAAATGAGAAATGAAACTGAGTAACTAAAAAATATCGTTAAGGAAATGCAATATTTTGGACATAGGAAGTAGGAACTCATCCTTTGCTTTGAAATATACCAGGATCAGAGTACTACATATGACAGGGTTTTGGATTCGTGACCAATTTCGCGGACACGGATGTAAAAAATATACACGCGCCAGTTTTCAACCAATCTTGACAAACTTGACGTCAAAATGTTAGAATGTATGTGGACTTTCATTGACATTCTCAAAATTTGCATATATTCACTCTGTAGTATGATAATTCAGCGTAAAAGACACAAAAATGAGGCAACAATCGCGTTTTTTGGGTAAAAAAAAGTTCGCCAGCTTCGACGAACCGTATGTTAAGAGTTGTTGAATTTCGCTCGATTCGATCAGTTCGGTCTTTCGGTCTAGCCATTTCAGTCCACCAGGCTTAGAGTCTTTATTCCTGCGCACGCATTGTCTGTCATCATTACTCTTCACTCTCTCCTACTGTTTACGCACCTCATTCTCTCAAAGTTCTCCATGCCTCTCCCATAACGCACACCTGCACACGCCGTGAGTCACATGACGCCCGCTTGCCTCCAGACGCTCGAGCCCCGACTCCACGCGACCGCCTCTCCGCAGGCACACCCGCAGAGGTTACATGATCGCTCGCCTTTCTTAGCCCCGAGCCAGACTTGCCGGCTTCCCCCTGTGCGCTGCGACACTGCGGACGTACCGCCCGCTGCCGGCGCCACACGACGTCACCTTCTCTGCAACCAATCACGTGAGACTTCACCAATGCGCCTAACGCCGCTTGGCAGTTCATACCAAATGATGGTAAAATAAAGGACCCACGGCTATGTCATACTACTAACTTTGTTACACCACACGCGGGCTTTAAAGCGGAATTTTCCATGCAATTTAAGAAATATTTCTTGCGATCGATGTTGGCCACGTGAATCCCTACTAAGACATGACACAGATAACTACTAAAATCAATAATCGATTTTGCTGTAAAACATTCAAGAACACACATACACTTTCAAAATCACACATACCTTTTCAAAAACACAAATACACTTTTAAAAAACACACATACACTTTTAAAAACACACATGCACTGTCCCCTGCCCCATTTTTCCCCCAAGTTAATGTCTGATGAGGTCTCGCCTGCATTTTGAAGTTTGTACCGGACCGACACTTAAAGTTACCGACACAATCAGTTTCCAGTTCATCGCTTTTCAGTCAGTTCTCGTCCCTACTCCATTCGTCTATCACTCATACCATGTCGTCTTCGTTTAAACAGTCTCTTTTCACCCACGTTTCAGTTCCTTCATAATCACAAATTTTTTTCTTCCTTCTTTTTCGGGCCCCACGTCTCGGATACATGGTCCACGCAGACTTATCTTGTTCGTTGTTGGTTGTAAACGACGGTGAGTATCATCACACGCCGAAACGATATGGCTCGATAGGAGAGTTATGTTGGCGATTGTAGGAATATAGATCGGCGTCAGATAGTCAGTTGTAGAAGAGCGTAGATGGCGCTACGAGGTAGCCAGTTGTATAGGTGGCGCTTTGCGTAGTGCGGTGGTGATGCTGAACGGCGGCTCAATGGCTTCGGGACCGGGCGACGGGCAGACACAGCTGCTGACGTGTTGCGTTGAGGCGTGCGCGTCCAGGTGACATCGGGTCACGTCGGCCTTCCGGGTCACAGCAGCCGGGCCCCGGACAGGCCCAATGTACCCGCCGCCGGTCGGTCTCGAGTCGTGCCGAACGTCAGCTATGTCATTGGGTCCACCAGGTGCAGCCCGACCCGATAGCCACCGGCGCGGTTGTTTTGTGCTGTCGGCGCTTTGAGACACACTGGCTTCAGCAAAAAACTATACATAGTACGAGGCGAACAGTTGGATTGCGGGTGTTTTGTCTGGTGCTCGGGACGAGTGGTCGTCTTTGTCGGAATTGGTCGTATGGTTGCAAAGGTCGTGTAGCTGGTGGTCACCAGATGTCGGGTCACGAGGTCGTCGTAGCGTGGTTCGTCACGTCATGAATCGACTACAGGTACAGCCAGAGGCAGGTAATATTTGGATTTTTTGACAGAAAAGGATAGACAGCATGTGCGAATATCCCGGCGTTGAAACGTATAGGCCAATACAGTCCACACTCGGACACTACTACTTTATAATGGCCAATTGGTCTGCGATTGAACTGATGTTAATGTGTGCTTTAACAAAGCAAAAACTTTATTCTTGAACATCTCATAACTGTACTTCAATTTTTAATGAATACAACCGGTGTTCGATTGGGAAGATGTGATTGTTCCAAGTGGTGGTGTGTTGGAATCGAGCTGCTCTCATGGCAGAAGATAATACGTTGTTGGCCTCATCGAATTCGAAGTGATAGAAGATAAGGGCAGGATAAAAACATGTTCTCGCTTTCCATTCCCTGTAATCACACAACAAAACATCGACGTCAACCACAGTATTCATATGAGGTTAGTAAAACTTCACCGTACGTTCACCGATCGTTACTGGGCATTACCCATTACTCAACAGAGTAATAACACAATGGCCTGCACACTATTCGGATGTACGGCCGGCTACTCGAGATACGCCTCAGCTGGCTAGCCATATCTTCAGGCTCAGCTCTTCTTCCCACAAGCCAGTAACCGTCATCGAACACTAAGATGTCATTCGCGGTCCTCGTTATTATTCTTCTAACTATCATCTTTATTAACATCTCAACCATTCGTCAGCATACAGTTGTCCTCCAACGCCTCGCCTTCCACTCCAGCCCGTATATTCAGTGGGGCCTCCGGTGACGGCTCTCGCGTCCCCTCGTCGGCCAAGGCGCCGACAAATGCATCTGCACTACATGATACGGTCCCTTTACTTCGAGACGCGACCTTCACCTTGGGGGTAGTTACAGTTATCACCCAAAATCACCAACTCACGACTGACGCACAAATAAGCACTATACGGCTACTTATACTGAACACACTGTTTGATATTGATATATACTTCATTACTCGACATTTTCTAAACACAACATACTAATTATACTCAACAACATCTACTCGACAAATTTCAATCACAACAGATCTCACAGGATACTCTCGATCACCACAATTTGTAACAAATCACAATTCAATATATACAATAATGAGTACTCTAATTTCAAATGAAGCGAGATGTTTAGGAATTGATGGATAGATAGATGGATTGCGTATGGCTCCACTGTACTGTTGGTTGACTAGTTGAAAGTTGAGAAGAGCTCTGTAGACGAAGGCCTTTCCGGAGCGCAAGACTTTTCCAGAGGAGAAGAAGAGCTTTCAGCCTTCCCGACGAAATCCGGTCACGGCACCATTAATATGTAGGAGTTGCTGTTGATTTTCGCTCGATTCGATCAGTTCGGTCTTTCGGTGCTCAGTCCATTATTCCAGCTCCCAGTTAGAGTCTGTTATTCCTTGCACGCTATATGTCTGTCACTCAGTTCTCTCTCCTCTCTCTACTTTACACCACATTCTCTCCAAAGTTCCTCCCTGCTCTCCATACAGCACCACCTGCACAGGCCGTGGAGTCACATGACCCCGTCTTGCCCTCCAGCCGCTCGAGCCCGACTCATCTCGGACCCTCTCCGCAGCACACACAGGCCGCAGAGTTAACATGGATGCGCTCGCCTTCTAGCCCTCGAGCCAGGACTGCCGGTCCCCCTGCTGCCGTCTGCGACACTCGCCACCGTACCGCCCTGCTAGCCGGCCGCCACACGACGTCACATTCTCTTCAACCTAATCACTCTATGAAACTTCACATGGTCCTAACGCGCTTGGCAGTTCGAATATCAAATATTGTATAAATAAGACCACGGCTATGTTCAATACTATAACTTTGTTACCACCTAGTCACAACTATACGCTGGCGAGTTCGCCCTTTATGCTGATTCTCTTGCTCATTCAATTTACTTTCAGATCATATCAGTTTAATCTACTTCCTCGCATTTGTATATTAGACGCTGGCGTTGATCTGTAGCGAACCGACCAGAGTAAAAACTGTATTCAAATAGGCCAATTTAGTAACCATTTCCCATAAAACCATCTTTCTTCTACACGTATCCGGGTAATAAATAGCAAAAATTTCACATGAATCGATTGAGCAAAGCCTAAGGAGAAAAACGATGTCATTGGCAATTTTCTGCGAGCTATATATTTCATGCTTGCGTGTTGTTGTCGACACTAACTTGTAAAAAAAAAATCACCCTCGTGTTAAAAAACCCACAGTTTTTACAAAACGCGGTATATCGACTAGAAAACCAATAGCTATTGTACCTGAGCATCCTGTCTGCATAAACCTATTGTTTTTCCTGCCGAATCAACGCCTTTTGCAAAAAAACTGTGGGTTTTTTAACAAGGCAACCGTGCGAAAAAGAGAAGTGATTAAATAAACCTTCACGGGATTAAAAAAAAATGGTTGATGTTTTCTATTTCAGATTCGACTTCCTCATGAAAAACTGGCTCGGACAGGATGTTTTTGGTAGTGAAACACCAACACAGATGTGGGGCTGGTTTTGGCCGCGAAACCAGTCAATAATCCGAAACCCTGGCATATGCACTATGCAGTCAAACTTTCAATTCATCGCGATATTGATTGATAACGAATTCGATTGGTAACAAACGTTGTCTTGAAGATGATCGGGTTATGTTGCAGCTTAAATGCTTAATAAGGCACATATATGTTTCACTGCCATATTTAAGAAGATTGGTTAATTGACTATATGTGTATTGCACATTTGTACATGCCGATGACCACAGTGATTATAGATAGATTGATAGATAGATAGATAGATAGATGATGTATTCAATTTCAGACCCTCCACAAAGTGGATTTTATGGTGTCCACGTCAATATAACATACAAAAGCACCCTAGGTCAGACTAGATAATTGAACACAAGCACTCTTAAATGCACAAATGATTAAAAACATTTTATTAAAAAACTAGGATGTACGATTTGTCTCGATCGACCCGATTTAAAAAAACATGATAAACAAAAAACATAATACAATGATACAGCATACGCATCGCACGTCAGGATGATTACGAGTATGATATAGATCACAATTAAACTATTTTTATAAACATACTTTAGGGCCGTAAAACGCAAGTAATTCTTCTGTTGTTTACGTCCTTGTATGGGAGAGCCTTTTATAGGAGGGAGGTCCTTTATGGTTTTATGGAAAGAGCCCAATAGCTTCCTCCCAATTCTTAGTTGCTGTGTCGTCGTCGATTCTCTATTATATTCATTTCATTAGCTGACAGTGTGACAACGCTGTAATTTGTATACGATTTCGGATGCTCAGTCACGATCTTTTGTCCCGATCTTTAGGATACTCAGTGTCGATACACATTCTACTCTACGTCTGGTTGATTTGGGTACTTCTTAACTGCATTATTGGGCCATCATATGACTGAGATAATCGTGTTTGTCATGCATTGGATAAAACCAGCCAGATACAAATTGGATCCCCCACCCAACCCCTTCCCTCCCAGTAAGTTGCGTTGTGGAAAATACGCCCGTCATTTTGTCGGTGAAAGGTGCTCAATGGGTACATGGTGAAATAATATAAGGAGGAGGAGGAGGAGGAGGAGGAGGAGGAGGAGGAGGAGGAGGAGGAGGAGCAGCAGCTAAGGAGCTGAAAATAATAGCTGAATTGGTAGCTGAACTGAATAAGGAACTGAACTGAATACGGAGTTGAACGGGTACCTACATGCCGAACTAAAGTTGTTATTTTCCCCAAAGGTATGAAGAAAGGATCTGCCATGTTTTTCATAGGATACAAATGTAAAAAAAGGTATAAGGGGATACATTATATATATATATATTATATGTAGTATATTCATTCATATATATATATATATATATATATATATATAAGAATGTATTTGTGTTGCCTTGGTCTAAGTGAAACGGGGACCAATGCAATCGCTGCTTTGCTTTACATCAACTTGAGCAAAACAATAATGCCACTCCGTCTACAATAACAATGAGCATTGACGACAAGTTAATTATTCCTGCCCGGGCTGGGCACATTTACATGATCTCACCGAGTTTTTATTAATCGAAAGTTAACCGAGGACCGGTAGGTCGAGGTCTTTCGATTTAATAAAAAAACGATGGTGAGATTATTAAATTGCCAGCCCAAGGGTAGGAAGGTATTTCCCATACATGCTTTGGGCGGCTTGGCACCAAAAGGCAAACTTGTGGTCTGAAGCCAGACAACGTTCAACTTTCAAGACATTAAGTCTTGTTACAAAGTTTTCTATGAGAAAGATGGGAGGATGACATTTCCTTGAACCGTGATGAAGACAGTCATTTTGAAGAGATAGGGGAAAACTTGAAGGAACAAAGAGACAAAGAAGAAGAAGTCTATGGATCAAGAAAAGGCTCGAAAGAGAAGGCCAAAAATTGGAATTAGAGACAAGACTTCATGGATTTGGGAACCCCAAAACAGGTGGCATACGTATCCTCAGCTAGGCTCTTTGGTCATAATAAGGCATAGTGCCTACATTTGCATCATAGTTTACATAGAAGTGTCACATCTTCTATTTTATAGTTTAAGCATTAGCTACTGTTGTGTAATAGGACCCTTTGCAATGATGCACTCTTTGTAAATATGGTCGACATCATGTTTGACGAACTGCCATATTGGCAAAGAACCGTGTAAGTAGGTGCATACGTTCTTGTAATAGGGTGCCATAGCTGCCTTGGTTGATGTGTCCTGTGTTATTAGACAAGAAGAAAAATCGACGGTATCGAAGTTGGTTATCAGCCGGCTGGGTGCAACATAGCGATAGTGAAGGAAGCAGATCACTCTATAAATCAGAAGGAGCCTTACCCATAATGCTCTTCGTTACGGTTCATCGTATGACGTCATACCTACGTATATATTAGCAGAGGGGCGGACAGCTCTGCCATAGCGCGGCGACAAGCATGTTCACCACACCTCTGAAAATTATTTTAAAACTCCTGTTTCCATCCCATGCTCCGAAGGTGTGGTATAATGTCACGTGCTTTTTAATGCCTGGCTTTCCCCATTTAGACGTGCAATGCTGCATGTATGGGAAAACATTCATTTTCGCTTTGTATTCTTCGTATCTTCTTGGGAAGTTTCACAATCCCTTCTCAAAACAAACGCGAGAAAAGGACTTACAATGGACTAGTTGCAAATTGTTTGGTGAATACTTGCAACATAATAAGACAACCCTTCTGATCAAAGTAATACACACCGTTCTGCTTAAAAATAAATATTTCGTGAGATATTTAAAAAGAAGTGTTATATTTATAAAGTAATTGATGAAGTGACGTTAATTAGCAATAACATTGCGCCGGCAACTGGAAAAGCGTGTTGTTTCCGGCATTTCCCGTGGCAAATATGGTTAAGAGCTTTCCTCTGATTTACTCTTCACATGCTGAACTGCTCAGAAATTCATGGAGATATATGCTGTGTATGTTCAAAACACAAAGCGTCATTTTAATATTCTCTTCAAGTCTACAGCACATGTTCGAGATAGGCTCCGTTTCGGCTGAGGCACATGGCTCTGCCCCCCCCCCGCCTTATTCTTACCAAGATGCTTACGGGCACATGTCGGCGGGGATGGTCCGCACTGCAGCTTCCACGGCTGTCTTAAGTTGTCTCCTGGTCTGGAGATTCTTCCTAAACACCTATAACTCTTTTAGTTACCTTCGCAGGAAAATGATAAGTGGGCTCAAATCCGGATGCTGCCCTCACCGAAACACTGCCCCAGAAACCACATGCCAAATGCGACCATGCCTTCAATGCTGTTTTGAAATAGTTTCTGCCGAGTCCAGAGCTTGTATAAAATATATCTAGATCATTTATAGGATCCATTTGGCTGTAGCAATCTGTTTAAATGCCTTTGAACTGGCGTTAAGATTATTGATTTGGTGACAAGTTAGAGCTCCACAATGGGGTTGGGGACTGATTTTGGGTTTTTATGCCCATCAAATTAACGTAATTTTCTCTATTTTTCTATATACCTCCTAAACGCAACTAAGATCGCCTTTTGTCCCAAATCTACCATTTCACTTTTGTATTTGATTAAAAACATGATTGATGTGACGTCACATATGAGTTGCTGGTGTCTAGCCGGGTATCGGAACAAATAGCTGGGCTGCCTTTATACTGATAACCGGTTAGACGCACCCATTTTCG
This sequence comes from Semibalanus balanoides, assembly GCA_014673585.1. Taxonomy (NCBI): domain Eukaryota; kingdom Metazoa; phylum Arthropoda; class Thecostraca; order Balanomorpha; family Balanidae; genus Semibalanus; species Semibalanus balanoides. The sequence goes on from VOPJ01002023.1 coordinate 117,920, forward strand.
ATGGCGCTTGCGACGTTTCTGACCTGCATGTGTTTAAGGCCAATAAAAACGGTGGCGGACATTGTAGGCTAGGACAAATATGAATGATATATAATTATTAGTATCACTTTGAGGAAGATTACTCTGTTCATAATAAATATTCAATAATTATTTAATTATGTGCTTTTATTTGCAAGAAGTTTCAGCCATACACCTTCATGTTAAAAATCAGCTTAAGAAAGACATTTATTAAACAAAGCAAGAAAGAAAAACGATAACAACACAGAGTTAGCATTTCAACTCAACGGATCAACACTTGTTAAAAATAGTAACCGATTAAATCCGCTAATGTTTAGCACTTCTTGCGTCCCAGCGCTCAGCAACGGAATGTGCCGTGGCCGTTTCTATTTCTTTGCATCCATGTGCATTACATCTGCTTCATTGAGTGATGACTATCTCTTTTCTTGTAATAGCTAGTTTCCGGCTTGTCAATATCCTCACAATGTTTTTATAGTCGGAAGAGCCAAACCTGCATATTTCATTTTGAGTATGCATGTTGATCTTGATGATCAACATACATACTCAAAATACTTACTCAAATACATACTCAAATACTCTTGATGAGAATATTTCAGTTCAATTTGTAGCATAATCTTGTATATTGCTTTTTTCCAAAATAATCGCTCTATCAAATTCTACTTCACAATAAATAAATGGCCTTGCATCGTAACTATATAAATGTGTCAAATACTTAGGTAAAATACTCGCTGTAAATAGCTGAAATGAATATCTTCTCGGCCTCGTCGTTTTAAGAAATAACTGCAACTTGCAGTGCAAGCTCGTGCGTTTACATGTTAACACGACTCAGGCTCTGAACTACTACGTTTAGGACTTGACATATTTTTCAATCCTAATGGGAAACAAATATTATACGACTCTAAAACAATGACTGCAGAAAACATAAACTCTTCGAAATGAATCGTCCCTCATATCGCTCTGATTCAGTTTCCTACACCATACAACTATCCATTGCATTTACTTAAGACTACTTTTGTCACCGTCGCGCAACAAAATGTCTCTTTTTCGAACTCATGCGTGACGTCACTGCTACAAGAACCTTGATAATTATTGATTTGTTTTTTTAATAATTTCATAGTTGATTTATAATATTTTTTGTTTGTTTGTTTAAATATTCATTATGACAAATTATTATATAGTATTGTTATGCGTTCAGAATATTGGTACCTTACAAATAGGTCCCAACCCCATTTTAGTTATAGGTTTGCTTCTGTTAAGTCGCGTGATTACAAATTAAATGACATCACCTTAAATCCGCCATTTCACGTGCTTTGATTTCTGTGCGATAATGTGATGTTTATGTTTACGTTGAACCTCCATATGAAAATGAAAAATATATGTGTCAACAGCACTGCTCAAAACTACCTCAGGTATAACCTCGATCGTCTGAACTATTGCTAATTGACGTCACTACCAATCATAGAGCAGATTTATAAATTACGTAAATATACTTAATTATTGTAAATTATGATAATACAGATACATTTGTACTATATTGAACATTTTTAAAGCATTTTTAATCAATTTGGGTTTAATTCTAAATACATAAGATTACTGGGTTAGGTAACCTGCATTTAGTCTATTCATCAAGAGTCAAGACTTACCTAAGTAGGTTAGTGCTTGCATAGATTTGCACATAATTTGCCCTGATTCGCTGTGCGTTGACATTTCCAGCATTCATTCTCCCTGCCGTCCAGGACTCGATCCCCATCCATCGGACCACTGACTATTTTCCCTTGTCTGCGGTCGGCGTTTCTGGAAACTTAGTATCCTATTCCGTGATTCACGCCTCAGCAGCTCAACATAACTGAGCTGACCTGAGGGAGATAGGAGGTACACCACCAACACAAACCCCACCGACCGCAAACATACGCCACTACCCCACCGCACCCCACCTTACCGTTCTTACCCCACCACCCCGCCACGGCACGCTTCAGGTGCCAGAAAAGTCCCCCCCCCCTTAGGCCAGTCAGGTGGTGCCGGAGAAAGAATGTCCGCCAAGTCGAGCGGTTCAAGAGAGACTGGGATTTGCAGCCGGTCCAGAGCGACCAGTTGTGACTCGTGTTTGTCGCCAAGATGGTATTGCACAACGACAGTGGCACTTAAATGGTAGTCATAGTAATTAAAGGCTATTAATTAGAAGGATTACATTCGTCGTGAGTTGAAGAGAGCCGAAGAGTTTGGACACGTGGCCTTCGATAAAAAGTGACACCGTTGACACTTACGTATTGTTAGCAAGAATGTGGACAGGAATGTTGAATGTTAAGTGTTGTTGAAGTCAAATGTTTCGGTCATCCAACACTACGTAGAGTTTTGTCAAACCTTGCAGAAGCAGGCTCAACATCCTATAGGGCTTTGTGTAACGTCGAGGTTCCAACAGCTGACTGCGCTAGTGCTTAAGATATAGGGGATTCACTTTATCGTGTTCTACGACATTTTTTACGCTGATTTTAAATGTGGCACCCATTTTCCATAATGGGGTGCGGGACAGGTAGTAGGTTTTCAGTCCTAAAAAATCACCTTATTTTTCTCGTTTTTTCAATATACTTCTTACACATATCTTAGACCGCCCTCCGTTATAAAACTTTGTCCTTACTTGCGAATTGTATAGTGGATTAACATTTTTACCGCCGCGCAGAAGATGTCGTATCAGCGCCGTTTTCGGTCATAATTTTGGTGTGTTTTCGTGGCGTTTTAACTACAAGGACATGAGCTTAATTGGTTTTGTTTTTAATCATTTCTGAGCTCATTTTGAATTTGTATTAACTTTTGTTTAAATTTACATGATTAAAAATTATGCTTGTTTTTATGACCCCAAAACAGTAATACCTTACAAAATTGTCCCCAACCCCATTACATGTTAATTCACGGTTCTGCCTCAAATCGAAATATATTTCAGCAAATGCACCATTCGGATGACATCCAGATCATTGGTATAACCTCAGAGGTCACCTTATGATCCAGGACCCTAAAATGGGGTATCAAACGGCTTCTTTTTATCAAAAGAAACACGTTCGTTTTTAATTAAAGCTCTAGCTAAATTAAGAACGAAACGCCAGGGGTCGTACCCCTGCACGGTCACGTATTTAGGTATTGGACCCTGCACTGGCGATGGTTAATGCTTAGTCCTCAACAAATGTTCCTTTCCATATTTTGCTCAGGTCAGCAAGATCTTCGAATGTTAAAGGTTGCTTGTGGTCGCAAATATAAATGAAAGCTTCTTTCATTCATATTTGCTCTAGCAGTCTGTAAGATTGTCCTGCTACTGAGCTGTAACAGTGAGTTTTGTCTTAAGCCTTGAGGATATATGGCACGTCAAAATACTTTTTTTCATAGCTAGGACTAACGTAAAATAATAGCCGTTTTCACGATGGCTTATTTTGCAAATGTTTTATAACATTTTAAAATGTTTAAAATGTTTCAGTAGTAGCCGTCTTCACGATGGACAAATTGTCGATAAATGTTTTAACCCTCGCTCTACGGTGCCGCAGGGCGAGGGTTGAAACATTTTTTCGCAAATTATTCCATCGTGAAAGCGTCTACAACTAAAACACTTCAAAACATTTTTTTTTTAATCGCACAAAATAAGCCGTCGTGAAAACGTCTAATGAGTCATTTTGATAATCGATTTGAAATGAAATGAAAAAGCTTTCATTTATATTTGCGACTACAAGCAACCTTTAACATTCGTAGATCACGCTGACCTGATAAAATATGGAAAGGAACATTTTTGGACAAAGCATTAATCATCGCCAGTGCAGGTTCCGATACCTAAATACGTGACCGTGCAGGGGGAGTACGACCCCCTGGCGTTAAGCTTCTAATTTAGCTAGACCTTTAATTAAAAACGAGCGTTTTATAAATATATATTGTACACCATGTACACCAGTTTTAAACAAGTTTGTAGCGGTAGCTTTCAAGCACTACTTTGCTCTTCGTCAGCCTGGTTGGGTTACACATTTAAAACACTCAAAACAATAACTGTTTTGAGCGTTTGAAATGTGTAACCCAACCAGGCTGACGAAGAGCACGGTAGTACTTGAAAGCTACCGCTACAAACTTGTTTAAAAATGGTGTACAATATATATTTATAAAGTTAAAAAATGTCCCAGTTCAACAATTCCCTCTTTATGTTAATTAAAAACGAGGGTGTTTCTTGTGATAAAAAGAAACCGTTGATACCTGATTTTAGGGTCCTGGACCATAAGGTGACTTGTGTGGTTATGCCAATGACCCGGATGTCATCCGAATAGTGCATTTGCTGAGATTCAATTCGAATCGAGGAAGAACCGTGAATTTACAAGCAATTATGCAAAATGGGTGCCACATTTTAAATTTGCGTAAAAAATGTCATAAAAACAGTTAGAATCCAAAAACGTCATCTAAGACGATCGGAGGTCTGTGACCTCGGTTGACCTATGAAAGTGGGTGACCCGGGGGCGGATCCAGGGGCCAATCCGGCCATGCCCCCCCCCCCCCCACAGCGAAAGGGTGGCGTAAACATATTTTTGCCCCCCCGCCCCCCCAAGGATATCAGTGAATACCTACATTATTAAATACGGGATGATTTTGTACTATTTTGGTATTAACCTAGTGAGTCTGGTACTCGAGTGAAAGATAACATTTATCGTTAAAATAGCTTTGAAGCAATCAAAATCCAGCTATTCACAATACAAAACTGGAAAAAATTTGCGCCGCTTCACGGCATCACAAAAAAAGTTTCGCAATTGCTTACACAAATAAGGCAAATGAACAAATTAATTGCATTAAGTGTCTGGCAGAGGCTCTCATTGACGGTAATTCCTGGCCGCAGGGCCGCTTCATACAATATTAACCCTTGCCTTACCGTTTCCTACCGCCGTACGGGGGGGTGACAAAATTCCCTGTTAACTTCCAAACCAAGCATCATAGAGTAACGCGGCAAAAACCAGCATGTTGTCTGTCATGTGAGGAATCTAACGGTATGCAACTTTTTAGGTCATTGGGTCATTGGGTGAACTTCCAGGTCAAGTGAATGACCTCGACTCGATCACGTCAAGAATGGCGGTTTTTCTCCGTCAGAAAACCTGAAAAGGAGAAATTTATCAATGTAAATAAAAAGCATGGCCCTAGACCAATTTTGTCTCAGAAATACAGAAAATGAATTTATTTGTTGGTATCTGGTGAAAATAAGTCCAAAAAGTAATTAAAAAATGAGGTCACGAGTTTCTTACACTTAGGGAGCCATCAGTCAATCACAAATGCCTATTACAATTCATTGTTTTGAAAATTTGTTTCGAAATTGGGTATTTCCCATATTTAGTTTTCTCACATATCTCACTTTCGGTATTTCAAAATCTGTGTAATTGTTGATCTTTTAGTGATTTTCCCCATTTTTAATTAGTTTTTAGGGGTAAGAAATCAAAATTTCGGATATCCGAGTTGGCCTTTCCTAATTACAATGGCATTTTCTATCTTTGTCGCTTTCTGTTAGAAATTTACTGCAAAGCTCTATTTTCTATGATATTAGCCGTTTCACGATGGGTTATTTTGCGCGAAATGTTTTGAAACATTTTAAAATGTTTTAAAATGTTTAAGTAGTAGCCGCTTTCACGATGGACTAATTGGCGAAAAAAAATAACCCTCGCCCTACGGTCCCATACGCGAGGGTTAAAACATTTCTCGCAAATTAGCCCATCGTGAAGACGGCTACCACTGAAACATTTTAAAACATTTCACGCAAAATAAGCCATCGTGAAAACGGCTAAAAGCCGTTTTACAATATTTACCGTCTTTCCACCAATTATAATCGTCGTTAAAACGTCATTATCTCCCAAATGACTGAACCAATTTCAGTGAAATTTTGCCAGCATACGTATAATTGTTGTCAACTCAGCTAGTGAAATTTCAGCAAGATGTGCCGCATAAGAAAAAATGATTTCAGAAAAGAAAAAAAAAAACATCAGGGAGGCCTATCAGCCCGTAAGGCGAGGGTTAATTTTCAAGCTGACTACATGTTAAGCATGGCCTGCCGAGTTCCGAAAAAGGTGATGCGAACGATATAACGCGGACATTGGCCCCCAGTGCACTATACACTGGGTACTCCATTTTTTTTTTGTATTCACTAGAAATATACTATAAAGACTAAAAACCATACCAAAAAGTGAAGGCCACAATCAGATCTGGAATAATATACCAGGATATGGCTGCATCTTACACGCGACATGTATGGCGCTTTTGTTTCTATCAACAACTTCATATATAAGCGTAATGGGTAAGCATTGTCCCTGCGACCCCCATTGGCCGAGTTGTCTTATGACGGCGGCCATCTTGGTACTCACAAAAGTAGTCAGCGGGCGGCGCGATTGCATACTTTGGCTAATAACTCGAGAACCGGTGGTTGGGCGGTGACATTTTGATCCCGACAATCGAAGATAAATACGCTTCATTACTTTATTTCTATGAACAACTTTGGATATTTTCTTTGAAGAGTAAGTACGAAACTGGCTTGAAAATCGTGGCCCTAGGTGAGGAGGGTTATGGTTTTAACATGTAACCCTATGGGCAAGTACGAGAAGTCACGCCCATGCTACCATATGACTTTGCCCCCCCCCCCGATTGTCCCCCTAAAACAACTAATATACCTAACATAACCAAATGCGTATTATAACATGGAAATCCACATTACAAATGCTACAAAAGCAAAAATACACGCAGACAAAACGGATGTACATTTTTTCGTCATTTCAGCCGACCCCTTCAAGAATCATTGGTGACGCCCCTGCAAGTTGGTATGAGATAAACGTTATCATTAATTACGTGTGCAATAAGTGTATATGCTACGGAAATGGTGCTCTGTGTGTTTTAACCCGCGCCCCACTGGGCCTCTGCATTTCCTTCGCCCGACTGGGTGGTGTTTGAACACCCCCTCTAACTCGGCTCCTATGACACTTAGACCAAAACAATAAACACTGTTCAAACCATTATCAAAAATCAGTTCGAAACTATTTAGACTTTTTCCGCTCACGTCAAAATTCAGGTCACCAGAGGTCATCGAAGGTCAAATTTTCCAGTTTTACGACATCGCTCCAGAAACCCCCAAATATCTCGGAAACTATGTTATCTAGAATCAAACGTTCGTTAAGAAAATCGCTAGCCATTGAAATTTTCAATCGCACCCAGGTGCTCAAAATTTCCCTCAGGTCAATTGTTTAGGCTCTAGAGGTCATTAAATTCAAAATGCTGATTTTTGGCAAAACATACTTTCAAAAATAACTTCTTACCTAATAAAGATACGCATACTGTTTACGCCCATCGTTTTGTCTCGTCAAGGCTCTTTGAAATAGTCAAATTTGAATCATTTAGGTTCAACTTAAACAAATTCCCTCAGGTTCAAGGTCAAGTGGTGACCCAAGTAGGTCATGTTGGCATTCAAGAGATGGTGTCTGACGAGAACATAACACATTGGTGAAGTTACCTTTCTCTATCTTCATTATGTTTAAGTTATTGACGAAAAGGTATTGGTGACCCTGCGGACACCTCAAGATGACCCCCCGTAAACGAGTCCTGAGCACAACCTGCACTTAGATCAATTTATACTATCTTATTAATAACATTTCCAGAAAGGAAATGGACTGATATCGTCGAAAAGAAAAGCATTTTAATATTATCCCCATTGACTTATAATGGAGGTTCCACAAAAATTGACCCGACTCAGGTTCACCGATATTCAAAAATCCGAGATACACATTTTGTATATAATGATTGACTTTGATGTAATCCTAAAAAGTTTGATATCGATCCGTTAGAAACTGTGGTCCAATGGCACGACCGCAAAACTTTTTGGTAGGGTTGGGTACTTGACTGACTGTTGACCTGACCTAACCCGATACGAAACTTGAATTTTCGCAAAATGTGCGGAAAGGATCAATGACTAGTTATGCCAAATTTGGCGGCACTACGCGCCGCCGTTTTTTCGTTATCTTGATAAAACAGGAGGGGGTGTTCACCCCCCCCGTGGGGCGAACGTTTAAGTAATTTGTATACGTTTCTGAAATGAAATAAACGAAAAATATATTTTTCTGCGATTTTTTTCCCTCCGAAAGTTTTTTTTTAAATCCCGAAAAAAAGTTTTTTGAACGATTTTTTTATCTCGAATGCCAAATAAGGTGACATGCCCAAATCCGTGGAAAAAATGGGGTACCTTTTTGCAGCAAAAAGTTGTCCCCCCCAAACGGAGCGGCTGGATCCGCCCCTGAGGTGACCCCCAGTGTAACGGATAATTATCTAAAATGGATGCAAATTTGAAATTAGCATCACAAAATGTCCTGCAATTNAGTCAACACACAGCCAGGAGAGGAACGCGCCGGCACCACCGCCCAGCTGGGGGAGAAGGGAGACACACAGTCAATACAGAGCCAGGAGAGGAACGCGCCGGCACCACCGCCCAGCTGGGGGAGAAGGGATACACACAGTCAACACACAGCCAGGAGAGGAACGCGCCGGCACCCAACGCCCAGCTGGGGGGGAGGGGGATGCGTCAGATGATCAGTCAGTGGAGAAATGCCTTTACACTGACACACAGTGGATTATAACTGGCAAGGATATATCCATCTCAAAAGCACCCTCAGGCAACTTTAATTATGGCTCTTTTGCAAAGAGGCAAAAGGCCACTTATTAAGAAGAAAAAAACATTAGTTGATAGTTAATCCCATACCACTTACATATTTTCCATAATTGGTGATAAAAAGCAACACATTAGAAAGGCATATACACTTACACAGCACAGGAGGAAAATGACTTGATAAGTCTTCTCCAGCGCTATTTTCAACCTGCTTGTTCCACTTCATGACATGCTGTTAAGGTCTTGAATAACTAGACACCAAGAGAAGTATGGGTGACCTACTGATTTCATGAATTTCATAGTGATTGCTTTAAAATATACTGAGAAAAAAACAAGTTAACAACTATAATGAAATGCTGAACATGTCCTAACACCAGACTTTTCATGCTAATGATGATATTGTGTGACATACTGATGTCTAACAACACTAAAGCAAGCCAATAGCATGATAAATATGTTGCTAGGCAATGTCTGAAAATACAATTGATTATCTCTAACACAGAATCACAATCTGATGTCTTTACAATTTCAAGTGGATTTATTGGAAAAGGCATAAACATACCAGCCTGGCAAATCCTATTTAACCATCATAAGCAGGGTAACAATCAAATCTCCAGTAACATTGAAATACCAGCCTTCATGCTATTGATGTAAATACTAACACACTTTGACACAAACAGGTGTACCACCAAAAGCATGAAGACGATGCTTTGCAGTAACCAGAGATTCAAACCTGAGATTAGCATTGAACCTTGATCCCACATTTCAGTTGGGCAAACTACGGGGAGGCGATCAAAAAATGGACGATCAAAAAATAGATTGTGACGTCATAAAAATGGGCGGAGCCAATGCCCTTATTAAGGAGATCTAATCTAAAAATTGCATTTATTTGCTGACATCCTCACTTTTCAAAACCAATTATCACTCTTAAAAAATGCTCATCACCGCTAATTTTGTTTCATTGAATCGGCACGAATCACTCGATTATATATGCCGTGTACCGCAAATCGATGTTGGACTTTGGCAGATGCAAAGTCAGAATGCCAAAGTCCAACACTCGATTTGTGCCGCGTACAGGCATATATGATCGAGTGATTCGTGCCGATTCAATTGAAAACAAAATTAGCGCGTGATGAGCATTTTTTAAGAGTGATAATTGGTTTGAAAGTGAGGATGTCAGCAAATAAATCAATTTTTAGATCGGATCTCCTTATAAGGGCATGTCCGCCCATTTAAAGACGTCACGATCTATTTTTTGATCGATCCATTTTTTGATCGCCTCCCCGTAGTTTGCCCAACTGATTTTGTCAAACAAACATATGTTGGCAGTATGCAACTTGAATTCACCACTAATTTATTTTCTGCATTCAACAAACATCCATTCATCATAAACTGATCACACCTACCTCAAACATCCAGTCCCAGTCTGACGGGTTGAATTTTGAGGCTCGAGGGTAGCCGACTTCGGCCAATAATCGCACGAACTCTGCAGAAGACATGTCTTCGGGATTTATTATCACTTTGATTTAGAATATAGCTCAGCAAGCATAAAGGACTGAGAAGGCAGGCCTTATTGACCAGGAAATATCAAATTAAACCCTTGTGCGTGTTTCCCACCGCGGCTTTGTGAGTTTGTGTATTTTGATTTCAATTTGTATTTACACAAAATTAAGTGGCGCAGCAAGACTCAAATTTGCCGCTTTTTGATTGCTTCCAGATTTAGCTTGCCAAAATACCTTTACTTTATCTTACAAATTTGCATTTTCTGAATATCGTTTACATAAGTTTCCGAAAACTGTCATATTCAAAGAAAATACAAAATTAAGCAGACATGCAAAAAATACTCTTGAAAAATGCACACATGCATTACACAAGAAATTGCACATGAACATCCGACAAATGCTGACACCTGGCGATACCTTCACGAACTACAACTGTGTGGCCTCGCCGGAGGCAGCGGCCGGCCCGCTGAACTCATGTCCGCCGTCTGTCCTTTCCAGACGAGCCAGGACGCCGCGGTGACGTCCGTCCTATCTCTCCCCATCTGAAACGCTCGCGGTCAGCTAGTATCGCCCTAAACGCATGGTAAGTTTCCACTCGAGTGCGTGACTGCAATGAGTGTCTCACCGTAAGGTGCCGTAGTTATAAGGCGTTTCATAATTCATTAGTATACGAATAGGCATGAATTGCTACAGTGATATCACGGGACTCGCGACGGCATCCGATTCCTCGTGATCCGCTGCATGGAAACTTGGTCTCGCCCCTGTTCTCTCGTTACCCCAGTTCCCGCATAGACGGCCGGCTCGGCCCGGTGGGGGCGGGAGGGCGGAGGTGGCGTCAAACCAAACCGGACTATGATACTATCGCGTACACGGGTGCCCGAGGGGGGTGTGAGGTGCATAGCGAAGCGCCGAGACCCCGGCGATGACATCTCGCCGCGCAGTAGCTCGATCTGAGCGCACATAGACAGTGGCCGAAATAAGCGTGCATGTGTCTTTGTGCTGTGGATCGCAGTGCACACGTGACCACAGCGGGCTATTGATCGTCGGTGGCGCTGAAGCTGGTGTGACAGCCGCTGTGTTAGAGGTGCTGAGTCGCGGCCGGTGGTGACGGTGGGGCCGCGTGTTGTGCGGTGCCTTCCGAGTGAGCCCCTGGTGAGAGGTGCAGTGCAGGTCGGGAGATGAGGCCGCTCTGCCGGGCCGTCTCGTTCCTGCCGTTGCTGATGGCGGTGCCGCAGGTGCAGCGGCCGCCAGCCACCGCCACTGCTGCTGCTCCTGTAAGCCACTGCTGACCGTGTCGCCCGTGTTGTGCTCATGTGTCGTCACGACAGTTCACTGCCCGGACATGCCATTGTCGACCTAGCTTCTGTCTTTGAATACGCAGTCCTGGATCAGATCTGCGGAGTCGATAGTTTGAGTTGACTCCTCCGACTTCAATCCCGACCTCCAGACCCGAGACTGCGTAGAACTGATTACATGACCCCAGTCGCTGAAAGCCAAGTAATCTGCTTACCTCGGCAATCGTACTTCGGGTTAAGTATTACTCGACGAGATATATCCGTAAGAAAAAAGCAATCACAATAGAATAGCACCAGTAGGTAAGATTAACCACCTAGCTGTCAAACCCCGTCACTACCAAGTACCGTTCTCTCGACGTGATCCTGAACACTTTCGCTACTGTCGGCAGCTACCAAGAAACAGAGCAGGTACTTGCGACGTGATTGTCCACCTCTATGCCGTCTGGCCCGCCCCGTTCTCCACTATCGATCCTCTGATTGGCTGCCGCGAGTCTGGCGCTGTGCCAACGGAGGCCGGGCGACGTGTGCTCTGTTTTGTCTGGCCTGATATGCTGCTCGCCGGCTCGGAGTGGGCCGACTTGTGAGTGGCGTGTTTATTACACGGCCCTGGGTGTGTTGCAGCCGGCCGGCGGGTGTAGGTTGCTGATCAGATACTCCCAGTGTCGTACGCAGAAAGTGCGCGAGTGTTCGGTGCTGTCCCCTGGGGGCATGACGCATGCGGTGACGTGGACTGTCATCTGGTGGTGTAATCCCGTGCACCCGCGGGGAGCGGGGATGGACGGCTTTACCGAGAAAGGAGGCTGCCAGGGGTGGTCACTACTCACTGGTGGTTGGGAACAGATGCATCAGTGTCACGCAGTGTGCGTGTTCTTACGACCGTCGACCGGTCATTGGCCACGACATTTCATTGATATATGCTGAAATCTAGATGTCAGACATTCTGACCATAGGAGGCATACAACGAGCGATTTAGTAATATCATTTGTAATTTCTTTCAACATGTGCCCATTATTTTATGTTTTAGATGAGCACTGGACATTGAACATGTCAGTCCCAAGAGTGCTGTTATTCAATAATGGCAGGCCGTGGTGCCGTGTGTTGACGTGCGTCACCAACAGCCCAGCCGGTGGCTTTCGTCCGGGCTGTAGAACGAAAGCCACGGTGAGTGTGTCCCTGTGCTTGCTCTGGTGTTCCAGCATCTGCATGGACACGCACGCGCCGACGCCACACCACATATGTAGTCGTAGTCGAGGGGAGCGCTGCACCCCGAGTTAAACTTTCTTTCTAGCAACTAATCTACTTCCGTGCCAATTATTTGGAGGAAATAATATAACTCGCTACCAACTACCTAACCTACCGACAGCGATAACTTTCAACACTAAAGACACAATAATCGCCACTTGCATGATGCTCGCATATCAAATCGAATGGATTGGACCTGCCAATGAACACCAGCATAGCAATATGTCGAGAGAGCGGTGAATGACAAATATACATGCATTAATGAAATATGCAACCATACTAAAGCGAGACCGTATCACTGGGACGTGACAACGTGAATGCCCACCACGGCTATGGCCAGTGGCTCTGACCAGTGGCTCCGACCAGGGCTCTGGCCTCTGACCAGGGCTCTGACCACGGCTCTGACCAGTGCTCTGACCAGGGCTCTGACCAGTGGCTCTGACCTCTGACCAGGGCTCTGACCAGTGGCTCTGACCTCTGACCAGGGCTCTGACCGCGCGCGGGTTCCAGTCGCGGTGCCGCCTGCGTTGTGTCACAGTCGTGATCTGTGCGTGTTCCCAGGGACCTGACGCCAAGAGGATGAAGCTGAGTGATGACGAGCGGACGGAGAAGCTGGAGCCGCTGCTGCAGGCCGGCTGGAAGAAGACAGACGACAGGGACGCCATCGAGAAGAAGTTTCTCTTCAAAGACTTCAACCAGGTGCGTTACCCGATATTTTCCTGATTGACTATCTCTCCATTTTATTAATAAAAGTAGCGGATGTATGAGCATTGAGCAAGCACCAGCATTTTGTCACTTGTTCTTATAAGAAGCACAAGCGTACTAGGGATGCAAATTTCAGGACCACGGAGCCGACGCCGGGCACAAATTAATGCCCGGCGGGCCTGAAGCTGTGTCTTGAAGCCAGGCTTGCCGGTCTCATGTCGGGCTCAGCACAAGTTCGGGGTTAAAATACTGTTTGCATGTATATTTTATTAATACATTAGATTGTTGGCTGCCAGGCCTGGCGGATGCTGCCACATGTGTCCGGGCTTAAATGCTTGTGCCAACTCATTTATGAGCAGTGGCGGTGCCGGTTCCTGTTTTTGATATTGTTTGCGTCTCCAAAGCAGACGCAATGTTCTTGTCCCTTGATGAATAATGAGCAAACCTCCCGAACCTAGCGACAAACCTGGGCTACCAGTGCCGTTCCATACAACCAAGGTGCTGTGTCCACCCTGCCATCGTTGGTTCAGGTAGGGTCAACCCTGCCACCACATCCCGACCCAAAGCGCCGCGTCGCAGTCCACTGACGCCCTCTCCTTCTCTCCGACAGGCATGGGGGTTCATGAGCCGCGTAGCGCTCAAGGCGGATAAGATGGACCACCACCCGGAGTGGTTCAACGTCTACAACCGCGTCAACATCACGCTGTCGACGCACGACTGCGGCGGCCTCAGCGGCAAGGACGTCACCCTGGCCACCTTCATCGACTCTGTCGCCGGATCTCAGTAGACCAGCTCTCTGGGGCGGTAATGACGGCGCAAGGCCCGCGGTTGATGACTGAGGGGAGGGAGGGACGGCAAGACCAGGTGAAACAACGCGGCGGTGGTGGTGGACGAAATGAACTGTAGAACAAGCGGAAAGAGGAGCTAAACTCAGTTGACCGTTCGGCCATGATGAGGGAGATAGTTGGCAGGGAGGAAACAATACTCGATATATATGGTTCATGTAATATGACTATAGTTTTGGAGTCGTGCTTCAGGAAAATGGGACCAAACGTCGTTCATCACAGCTGTATTTTGTGAATGTTGTTTATGTCGCAACCAGCCCAATGACTGCAAAACAAATGTTATTGTCTCTGTTGTGTGATCTAATATACTAAGTTACACACAATATGAGGTGCGTATGTCACAAACCAGTCCGAGCAGAACCACTAACGCACACAAGAGACCCCATCCCGAGCTGGAACTCCGAGCTGCAATGAATTTAATTTCCCTGTAACACAGTATTCCTCGCACACTAATCATCCAGCCAGGTAGCCAGCGTTCACGCCACCGGGTGCAGAACTGGCAGTAGAAGGTCACATCGAACCCGATGCTCCACGGGTTCTGTCTGGGGAACAACAGACGTCCCGTCGCCGCACGCTCGCTGGGCGCCGCGACCACTCCGATGGCTCCCAGCAGGCACTGGGCTTCTCTGGATTCCCCATAAAGCCGACCAGGCGGAGCCGGTCCGCGGTCGTCACGTGACCAAATCAAACGTTGCTCCCCCGGTGATCACGTCGTTGATTTGGAGACGATGACCACGGCTGACGGGACCAGACCTGCGGAGGAGAGGTGGCCTTAGAAGAGGGTTCAGCGCAGTGTGTCACACTACTACTCGTGCACGGGTCATGACGATAGTATCACCCTCTTCCTAAATACAACTTTTAGCACAACTGCTGGTCGGTAGAAAAAATATTTTACAGGGCCTCTCTTTTTAACTCTGAAGCCTCTTCATTAGATGATTTGTGCTTTAACCCGCGCACTGCAGGGGGGTTGATTTCCGCCCCTTAGGTTTTTCAGACGTAGCGAAAAAATGTCAGCGCGCAGCACCGCCAAATTTCGTATACCTGTTTGGGCATCAATTACCCACACTTTGAAAACAGTTTTGACTTCAGGTCATCTCAGGTCAGGTCACAAATTCACGTCAAAGGACCTTACCTTCAAAAATGTTTGTGTTCGTGCCAAAGCCACAGTCTTTTCCAAAATATTTGAAACTTGCAGGATTTCATACGGTTAGCAGTACCTACATATTCGTTATATCTATTATTTTCTGTATCGGTGACCAGAAGGTCAGGTCAATTTCCTGTATCCTCCCATATGAAGTTGGACGGTAAAAATTTACAAATGGCTTCCTATTTCATAATAAATTGCATTGGATCAGGCCAACTCTGTCAGAAATATGTTATTTAGCTTATGATTTGATGACCCAGGTGCCAATTGGCTCAGTGATCTCTGCAAGTGTCATCTGATGATCATCAGTCATTGTTTGCTTAATACGATTATAGGAATTGAAGTATAGAGACGATCAGATGGCACCATAGTGTTTGGTCTGTTGGGCCGTCGTCACCATAATGCAACATGACCTATATTGGGTCTTCAATATGACCTGTAGGTCAAACTTAATAAGTACTAAATCAGGTCACCGTCACAGTATTCAAAGGCATTGACGAGACAAACACGATGGCGTTCAAATTATTTTCCCTATCTTTGTTAGGTTGAAATGCTTATTACAAAAAACTGCGTTTGCCAGAAATAGCCTTTTTGACCTTTCATGACCTTCTGGAGCATAGTACTATTGAACTTATCTAAAATCTGAGACAAATCGTTAATGCCGTTTGCAGAGCTTCGGATACTCTTGTTAAAATTTGTTCTAGCTGTCATAAAATTCCTGATAGTGATTGGGGTTTCTGGAACAGTCTGTATGAACCGGAAAATCTGATCCTTTGTGACCACTGGTGACTCTTCAGATTGGGACCTGATCCAGAAAAAGAACTGATATAACTTTCGATAGAGCTTTGCCCCCAGCTATCTAATGTCCGTTTTCGCTTGTCACTGGGTTGCGTAGTAGTTCCGAGATCTCACGGGGGCGGAAATCAACTCCCCTGCAGTTCGTGTTCGGCGCGAGGCCCCCGGCAGTGCGCGGTGTGAAAGGGAGTGTGCCTACCTCACACGTTATTTGGGCTATTGACACTGGCGTCTAAAGAACATAATATCTTAATGAACTTGGCTTCATTTTCTCCAGATTCACCCCAGTTGCTTGAGGGCATTTCAAAACTAAGAACTTGTTGGAAGGCAAAAAGTATCGGGTTAGACTCCCAGAGGGGCTGCCGCTACAGATTAAACACTGCAACTATCGACTAAACTGCTAACCTATTGTAAGCGCCGGCCAATAGCAATTTCACAAAACATCTCGTGCGCGCTGATAGCCAGTAGTCGCACTGTACCGTCTGTCCCCCTGATCGCAACGCTCGATAGCCATTGTTCGACCAATATATCAATTTAGAGCTACGAAACTTGCACATAATAAAGTTCACAGTGGCAAGAACATGCTGCGCAAAATTTGACCCTCTATCTTGCATGATATGACCGTAATTGTTAATGTCTTATGTGCGCCGTTTTACATAGCTTCACTATAGTGATGATCGTTTTATAGATATATAAAAAAGTGAAGAGAAGATTCAACTTCGGGGGCTCCAGATGTGAAACTCATCGTATCCAACAATCACGCCCGTCGCCGGCCATCATCTGACCGAGCGAGTCGAGTAGCTGGTCATAGTCCTCGGCGCCGTCGCCCACCATCATCTCACCGAGCGAGTCGAGCGGCTGGTCATAGTCCTCGGCGGTGAAGAGGCGGCGTGGGAAGGCGGTGCTCAGCGTGAAGTCGCCCTGGCCGTCGGTGCGGTGCATCTCGACGTAGAGCCGGACGGCGGCCAGCGCCTCCTTGGCCGCGAACTGGGTGGTCAGCGCAGCGCCGTCCGTCAGCCGGATCTGAAGAGACAAGGAGGGGGGTCAGTCGGAGGGGTCAGGGTAACATCCGTCATACAGACGGTGCGGGTATTGTCACATTGTTATAATGTACGTTTAAATACACGTTTAAATAAATATAGAGTAGTTGAGGTACAAAGTTAAACTACATAACTCGGAGGCACTGCTCGCACAAATCTCTCGCAGCAGCACAGATTCAACAGAGATCTGTGCTGATCGCGGATCGCAGAGACGCACATTTCGCAGAGAGCACAGATTCAACACTCACCAAACTGGAGTGACCAGGGTAAACTGCACAAATACGCTCTGATAACGTTCAAACTGAGCGGGGAACTGTACATCCCTGATACTTAACCTCTCCTTCACCGTCCTGCGACGGAGCACCCCTCGCCTGACGACCGCCGCTCTCACCTGCAGCCTAGTCATGCTGTACTCCTTCGGCGCCACCGGAGGCTGCCTTGGCCGCGGGAGCGGCGACAGGCGGCGGCCGGGGACGAGGCAGGCAGCGGGCGCCGGGACGTCCATGTTGAACTTCTGTCGCCGAGCCTAGCAAGCATCCAAAATCAGCATGTTCAAAGACTGCCTTGACTGAGACACAGATTTCGGGAGCGTCAAATACGCAGCACAGATGTCCATTGAAAGATACCTATGGTGATAATACGCAATCAACGAAGAACGTGACCTTACTGCCTTTGCAATGGAGATGGGTGATTTCTATGGAGATGGGTGATTTTTCTAAGTATCCATCATACCGGTCCACCGTTTCAATAATATTCAAACAAAGCAGTGGTTTTCATTTATATTTTCAATTCGACATTCATTCGTATTTAAGGTTAAATATAATAATAAATAAATTCACGGAACAAGCTATGAGTTAATATGGTAGTCACGGAAACGATAAAAATAGAACGTAAATCTTACTATTTTGTCAGGCTTCAATCTGTTTCTTGACTCGCTCTCTCGGCCAGCTTGTCCTCTAACTTTTCTCGTCGCTTCTCCTCGGCGTTTTTCTTCATTTCGAGCTCCTCCATTCTGCAACAGCAGATCCTTATTCAGTCGTACGATTAAATAAATATGGCTAACCTGCGGTTCATCTTAAAATCAAACAATTATCATTCCGAATACTAAATATGTTTGAAAAATACTAAGTCTCACCAAACGCAGCGAATACACATTGCATTGCAACAGCTATAAACTGCGATCGAAGTTTAACAATGCGGGTATATATTAGTTTTCACTTTTCATACCGTCTTTTGGCGTCGACAACTTGCTTGCCCGATTCCATTCTCATCTTTTCCTTCTCAATCGCTTCCTTTTTCTCCTGCTCTTCCCTTTCTTTCCTCCTTAGCTTGATTTTCTCTTCTAGTTCTTTCGCCTTTGCAACCCTTTCTTCTTCAGTTAACACTCTTCTGAAAACCACAAGAACAATTAACTGCAATCAGCAAATAATTCAAGATGGGCGTAAGAAAATACAGACTGAAATATTCATTCAGAGGGTAAGGGCGATATGCATCATTATTGGCTTAAATATAGTAGCACAGTCAAACGAGGGTACTGCAAACTAGAGACGCGAAATTTGTGGTGCAAATTTGTGGTGCATGAGCTAAAAGCCACTGTGATGTTGACACATTCAGTTTATGTCGATTTGTTTTCAAGACATAGCCTTGTCGTTTCCAGATAGGACGGGCGACAAACACAATCCTAAATAGAGAGACTAAGCACCGAGAAAACAGTCAGGCTGAATAACAAGACTAATTCAGCCCTAGTGAAAAACAATCATTAAAGGGACACTGCCACCTTCCCAAAAGTTCTCCAATGTACGCCGCTTGTAGTGCTAAATATGAAGTAATTGCTGCGAACAACGACTATTGACATTTTGTTTCTCGCAAACAGGTGCTCATTCAATAAAAGTTCAAGTTTTAATATTTGGTTACTGACGTAATATAAATAAATTTCGGGAAATAAAGAAAACCTTCACGCTGTCAAAGCATGGCTAATGTATGCCAAATGTAAAACAAGTCGACTATCATGAACATTTAGTAAAGAGTGACGACGTCATCGGCTCAGAGTCCCCGTTAAAATACACTGGGGACTGGGTATGTTACAGATGTCAAAACCAAACTCGAATTTCTTTGTGATTCGACTTCGGTGGTTGTTTTAACTTATATCATACTGAATTGCAATGCCAAGCACTCAACATGGCTATATCATCTTAAATATAATGTTAAGGTGACGGCCCTTTAAGAATTATCCTTAAGGATTATGCTTAAAGAATACCGCTATGGATACCCTTAAGGTTATTACAAATCCTGAAAGGCATAAGTAACAAAGCCTTAAACCCTCGCCTTACGGGAGGGGGCCTGACAGCCCCCCTGAGGTTTTTCTTAATAACTTCTTACGCATGGCGCACATATTCTGAAAATTTTTAGTGCTGAGTTATACAACAATTTTACGATTCCGTAATTTGCATCAATATTGGTCGATAATTTTTGAGATAATGACGTGTTTATGACGTCATGTTCAAAAAAAAACGCTTCCAAATATTGTACAAATCAAGAAATAGGTATTGCAGCAAAGAAAAAAAATCATTAATGACGTCAAATGTATGTCTTTCAATAAATTTCGGAAATCAATTATTTTTTTTTGACCCCCCAAAAAAGTAAAAAAATGATTTTTTTGCGAAATTCCCCACAAATCGAAATTTTCAAAGATAACTAAAAACCGAAATATGTGAGATAACGATGTTTGACGATACCCAAAACCAAATCAGTAATATCTAAATTTTTGACTGAGTGATGTCCTTAAGTGAATAATTTATGACGTCTTTTTAAAATTTAACATTTTACTTTTGTTTGACCAGAGTGAACAAATACATACTTTTTTTGTAATTCAGGAGAAAAAGCTGAAACATGCTTTTTATTTACATTAACACTTTCTAATTTTGAGTTTTCTGACCCGTTTTTCGGAACGTGATCGAGTCGAGGTTCTGAATGTTAATCGCCATACAATTTTCGTCCTGGTGCACGGACTTTCGTTCCTGGGAGTTAATTAATATCCACATAAAATCGATTGTACTTTCAGATAGCTAATTCAACGACCAACATTTTGACGCTAGCCAAATCATTTTATATTTATAAACTTTAACAGGGACGACGGACGAACAAAACTTGTCTATTGACGTGTCCAATTTGTAGGTTATTCATTGACTGAAGCACCCGATGACCTGAAAACCAAAAAATGAAACCATTAGAGTCCTTACATGACGGCAACTGGTTTTGACGGCGGTGCTCTATCTTGCTTGTTTGGAAGTTACAGGGGGGGGGGGGGCTGTCTGGCCCTCCCCCGTACGGCGAAGGTGAGAAACGGTCCCCGTAAGGCGAGGGTTAAGGGTATGCAGACAAATCCTTAACCCGCACACGGACGGGGATATCCGCCCCCCGGAGGGTTTTCAAGAGTAGCGAAAAAACGGCGGCGCGTAGCGCCGCCAATTTTTGCATAGCTGTTTGGGCATCAATTACACACACTTTCTGAAATGTTTTACCTCCTAACTTTCAAGGTCACGTTGTCAGGTCACATTAAATGATCTGACCTCAAGTCACGTTTTTGAAAGTTTGACATCTTGCCGAAGCCACAGTAGTGAACCAAACAGTTTGAAACTCACAGTGTATGATAAGGCCAGTGGTATCTACAATTCTTTTATCTCGGATTTTGTATGTCGGTGACCTGAGGTCATGTCAATTTCGTGACCTCCCATTATAAGTCCTACGGAAAAATTTAAAATGCCACCAATCGAACAAAACCTGGCTAAATATGGTCAGTTTTCATCCTTGTCACTATTTTGGAGCTTAGCAGAAGAATGCATCTTGTAATTTTTTCCGTGACCTCTTGAAGGTCAAATCCAATGTGCCCCAAGGGCACATGGTTTTTGTACAATAACTCATCTTCTACGTGAGGTAGAGTGCTGTGGTTTTCACCATTCTGTTTCTCTTGTCGAGCTCCATCAAATGATATAAAATTTGACTTGACCTTGAGATGACCTCAGGTCAGGTAAAAAAAGTTTGACCTAGCCAGGTCATACAATATATGATTCGATGCGCCGTGATGAGAGAAACACGATGATAGCAAAATCGTTGCTCTAACGTTGATAAATAAAAAAAATATTAGCAAAAAAACTTTTTCCATGAAATTAGGCATTTTACCTTTGCTGGTGCTGAAGCTGGAGCCTTAACTATTGACCCTATCTCAAATTTGAAGGCATGTTGTAGAAAGAGCGTTTCAATTAAATTTCCGTTTTTTCGGAATGCTCCTAGCTATCTTAGTTATTGAGCTAGCCCGGATTATGTGAAGCAGTGCTCAATTTACTCGAAATATGGGAAAATTTGACCTGTTTATCGCACCGTTTTATGGGGGGGGGCAAATCATAGTTCAAGACCTTTGGGGGGAGGCATGGTCCCTTGGCTCCCACTGGATCCACCCCAGCACACCCGGGATATGACATTCTTTGATCTTTCTGTTCTGCAATGCTAAACCACAGATGTATCCTATTTCTATCGTTCCAAAAATTATGTCCGCATCGTTTTGAGCGATGACAAAAAAATATTGTGCAAATAATGTAGATTATTAGCCTAACCCTATTCCTAGATGGATGAAAAGTATACGAATCTGTCGGGGGAGGCTTATTCGGCCCCCCTTCAGATATCGGCTGCCGTAAGAGAATCATGAAACTTGCTATGTGGTTAGGGTTGACAACGAACTTTATTTTGTCAAATTTTGGTGAAATTGGGTCACTATTTTCAAGGTCAAATGACATCATCAAAAGTAATATTTGACAAAATATGATTTTTCAAAAAACTTTGTCATTATCTCGGAAACTATGGCAGCTAGGAGGAATCCGAAAATGTACTGTGAAGCAGTTTTAATTGCCTTTCGACATCATGGCATCAGAAGTGACTTCATGTCAATGGTTTGGGCTGTAGAGGTCAACAAATGTTAAAAAACCTACCTTTCAACAAAAGTTTGTTCATTTATAACTTGTTATCTAAAACATATAAAGCAATTATTTTTTATACCATCGTGTTTCTCTCGTCATTACGGTTTGAATCAACCAATTTTGTCAAATCAAAAATTTGACCCCGGGTCAAGGTCAAGGTCAAGGTCAAGGTGACAAGTCAGCCAAGTTGCATATGAAAAGATGCGTATTGACGAGACAAACGTTTTGAGACCAGTTGCGAGTCTCTATGGAGCTCCTGTCACGAGTTATTGATAAGGTGTTCGTGACCTTGAATGACCTTTCAAAAGGTCACTGACTAAAAATTGCATCCTGGTCATCGAGAAGGGCTTAAAATGACATGATACTGAAACATTGGATTGATATATTGTGTTTAACAATTATTTTGCACTTTTAACCATATATTGAAAATTACCTGACTTCAAGCATTTGACCTGACTTCAGGTCATCAAATATTTCGATATCGACCTGAAACTTTCAAAATTTATTTATTGGCATGTTTTCTCTCACACATATTCCGGTTTTATAAAATCTCATGAAAATAAAAAACTTGTATCATTTTAAGAAATAAAAAAAATGAATTTCAAAATTCAATAGTTTGAGAATTCGATATTGCCATCTGAAAGAAAAATCAATTCTCTACCAATGTCTGATATTACTAACACTTCCCTTCAACACACAACTCTCCACGAGTGCTTAACCATGCAAAGATTTTGTGTCAAAACGGCCGAACACGCCCCCTAAAAACAGTATTGGACCCCCTCCTCCTAATTTAAATTTGGGAAAAAAGCACACCATTCGATGCTCAATGGAATGATAGGAAAATTCAGCAAGTTTGAAGAATCTGGGTCGAGTTATGAATGAACTGTACGCGAAAAACCTCAAGGAGAGCCGATTCGGCCCCCTCCGACAGTAATAGGGCTAAATACAAGGTTTAGATCGCGGTTCTAACTTCTAGCGGGGAGGGGGCAGCACCCACACTTTTTCAGAGTGGGGGGGGGGCTGCTGGTCCCCCGGTGGCGACGCCCCTGCCTGTGTAATTGCATACTAAATATTTTAGTGTGCACACCTGTGTACACAATAGCACACCTCCCCCTGATCTTCATACCTCACATCGATTCCAATTCGACATATGTTACACGACACTGCACGATGACTATCTACAATCGCTATCTCAGCGGCAACTTCTAATCGTTCACAGCCCCGGAGGCTGTCACTAAAGGGCACCCCTCTATGACATTTCACCACAGCCCCGGCAGTTGTCAACACAACCCCTCCCCTCTGTGACATCGCACCACAGCCACGGTGACTGTCATCACAGGGCACCCTTCAGTGAAAATTCACCACAGCTCCAGCGGTTGAAAATTCACCACAGCTCCAGCGGTTGTCATCACAGGGCACCCTTCAGTGAAAATTCACCACAGCTCCAGCAGTTGTCACCACAGGGCACCCTTGCGTGGAATTTCACCACAGCGCCACGGCTGTCACTACAGAGCACCCCTCAGTGCATCGATCACAGCCCTGAGCGGCTCTCCAAGCCCTGCTCCGCCGCCCTCCGTCACGCAGCTCGAGTCGGTGTTTAGCATGATGCTGCAGCTGGGCACCGACAGCTTGCTCCGCAGGGTCAGTCCTCGCAGCTCAACTCCAGAGCCATGCTGCGCTGCTCCGGTTACCACTCGGTCGTCAATCGCGTCACCACTCACTACTCCACTTCCCTCTTTTGGCATAATGCCGAAATAGCTTGTAATAAAACGTATATTTACAGCAGTGTGAGTCTCAACCTCTCGTGGCGACGCCCGCTCGACGACTCTCCCGTCTCTCCACACAGGGGTATCTCGCTCACCCTTTGACCCCAAAACCGCGTCCGGGTGCATGCGAAGTGCGAACAACAGCCCCGGCCGGCAGGCCGACGTGCCCTCCGCCACAGGGGAGGGGGCTCGGGCCGGCCCGAGCCCCCTCTATACCCGGTCCCTCTGTCCGTCCGGGTCATTGACATATATAGGCATAGACGAACTACTCCGCCCCAGCAGCCGTTCCCGCTAGGCGACGCTAGCGCCGCAGCGGAGAGGACGCAGGGGCAAGAGTTTGCCTCTGTAAGCTTTTTTCCTATGGCGGAGGGGATATTGCGGCCTGTAACTCAAAAACACGTGAGTATAGCGCATTGGAAAAGGTTTCGAGTATTGTTAGAGATACTCGTGATGAATAACATGGCACAACGAATATTTCAACCTGAAAGTTGAGGCCAATATTGTCAAATATCGCCCATCGCCATAGGAAAAGCATTGCCGCGGTAACTCCTTTCCTCTCCGCTGCGGCGCTGGTGTCGCTTCAAGTGGGAACGGCTGCCGGGCGGCGCAGCAGCTGGAGTAGTTCGTCTATACCTATAGAGGTCAATGGTCCGGGTAGCCTTGGTCCGTCCCATACAAACACCGCCAGATGCCGGGCCACTGGCCGGCACAGAGATGGTCACCGGACACACCTGTGCCGGCTGATGGCGACTGCGTAAATAATCACGTTATTTATAATTTGCAAATGTGATACAATAAATCACAATTACAGCATGCATATTGCATATCACGTAAAATTATTACTATGAAATACGGATGATTTGGAATCATGAAGTATTGCATATCCATCAACCGCAGGCCCATTAGGATTAAAATAATCGGTTCTTTACAATCCTTAAGGAATACAAACCAAAATCCTTAGCGCTCAGTCAAATATATGAAGGATTGTGACGAAGGACTGGTAATCCCTAAGGACTGTCTACAACATTTTTAAGGATCCTTAAGTATCATTGCGAAGGACAAACAGTCCTTAAAGACTGTTTACAAAATCCTTCAGGGTCCTTAAGGATTATTGTTTAGGACAAATAGTCCTTAACCCTATTCCTGGAGGGATGAAAAGTATACGAATCTGTCGGGGGGGGGGGGGGCTTATTCGGCCCCCTTCAGATCTCCGCGCAGAGAGATAAGGCTAGAAACTGAAACTTGGTGTGTGACTAGGTCGACAATGAACTCTATTTTGTCAATTTTAGTGACCTTGGGTCATGTTCTTCAGGTCGAATGAAGTCGATCAAAATTTATTTTTGTCAAAATGAATATTTTCACGAAACTTGGCATTATCGTGGCAAACCTATGGCAGTAGGAGGATGTCCAAAAATCATGTAAAGCGTTTGTAATTGTCTTTCACTTGTAGGCATAGAAATGACCCTCAGGTCAATGGTTTGACTGTAAGGTCAAAATATTTAAAAAATGTTTTTAGCAATTGTTTGTTCGTTAAAATAACTTTTTATTTAAGTATATAACAGCACTTCTTTTTGGTAGCCGATGTGTTTTCTCTCGTCATGCGGTTCGATCAATATCAAACTTTGTCAAATCGAAAATTTGACCCCGGGTCAAGTCAAGGTCATGGCGACGTAAGTCGGTCCAAAATGACTATCAACAAGCGCGTATTGACGAGAAAACTTTTGAGACCATTTGGTGAGTCTCTATGATGTTCCCTTGTCAAGAGCTTTATTGATAAAAAGTGGTTTGGGACTTGAATGCACTTTCAAAAGTCACTTGCTAAAAATTCATCTTTTTTCATCAAGGAAGGGCCTAAGATGACATGATACTGGAAGTAATTGTGATTGATGCAATGTAATTGAACCCTCGTTTTCCATTTTTCACCATATGTACTTATATTGGAAGGTTAGCATTTTGCCTGAACATCAGGTCATCAAAATTTAGTATCACCCTGAAACTTTCAAACCCTTATTATTTGGCATGTTTCTCTCACATACGTCCGTTTTTTAAACGTCTGCGAAATACAAAAACTACATATTTTGTAAAAAAAAATACGTTTTTAAAAAAATTGATTACAAATTCCAAAATTTTTTGAAATTTTGAGATAGCCATCTGAAAGACCAATCAACTTCTCTACCGATGTTTGTTTTTGCTAACACTTCTCTTCAACACACAACTCTCCATGAGTGCTTAACCATGCCAGATTTTGCTGTCAAAACGGCGAGACACGCCCCAAAAACTTGTCCTGGACCCCTCCTAATAATTAATTTTGGAAAAAAAAGTACAATCTCGATGCGCAATGAAATGTTAGGAAAAGCCAGCAAGTGTTGAAGATTCTGAGTGAGTTATGTAAATGCCCGTACGCGAAAAACCTCAAGGGGGGCCGATTCGCCCCCCCCGACAGTAATAGGGTTAAGGACTGACCACAAAATCCTTATGTTCTTTAAGGATTTTTGTATAGGACAAATAGTTGTTAAGGACTGTCTACAAAATCCTTAAGGATCCTTAAGTATTATTGTGTAGGACAAATAGTCCCTAAGGACTGTCCACAAGATCCTTAGGATCCTTAAGGATCATTGCGTAGGACAAACAGTCCTTAAGGACTTTTTACAAAACCCTTTAGGGTCCTTAACCCTAGCACCGACGGGGGGGGCGGATATCCGCCCCCACAGGTTTTTCCGGACTAGCGGAAAAACGGCGGCGCGTAGCTCCGCCAAATTTTGTATAGCTGTTTGGGCATCCTTCGCCACTTTTAAAAAAATTGCCTCCTAACTTTCAAGGTCACGTTGTCAGGTCACATTAAATGACCTGACCTCAAGTCACTTTTTGTCACGTTTTGTAAGTTTGACATCTTGCTGAAGCCACAGTGGTGAACCAAACAGTTTGAAACTCACAGTGTGTAATAAGGCTTCGATTCTTACACGTTGTATATCTTGGATTTTTTAATATGGGACCTGAGGTTCAATGTCAATTTTGAGACCTTCCATTATAAGTCTATAGGAGAAAATTGAAATGCTCACCAATCGAAAAAACTGGCTAAATGTGGTGTTTTTCATCCTAATCACTGATTCTGAGCAAAGTATAAGAATGCACAGTTGTATTTTTCTTCCGTGACCTTCGTTAAGGTCAAAATCCAATTGTTGCCAAAAGGTTTATATGGTTTTTTGTACAATAATCATGTTCCTACGTAAGATAGAGTACTGTGGTTGCCACCATTCTGTTTTCTCTTGTCAACTCATCGATATCTAATTTTGACTTGACCTTTGACCTGACCTCAGGTCAGGTCAGGTCACTTTTTTTTAGTTTGACCTTAGACCACCATATATCAACAGATATTGGTTGATGCGGCGTGATGTGAGAAACACGATTGGCGTGGAAATATGTACTGCTCACCTTAAAAACTGAGAGAAGTTATTAACAAAAACTTTTTCGGTAAAATTACATGGCATTTTGACCTTGCGCTGCCTCATGGAGCTTAACTGATTGAACCGATCTCCAAATCTGAGACATGTTTGGCGAAAGAGTGTTTAAGAGCAAATGCAGTGTTTTTTTCGGATTTCTCTAAGCTTATTCGTAGTTACTGAGTAGCCGGATTATGTAAGCAGTGCTCAATTTATCGAAATATGGGAAATTTGACCTTTTTTTTTGACTCTGGTTGACTATATTGACCTGATAAAAATAATATCTAAGTAATTTTCGCTAGTACTGCGTCAGGGCCTACTCACGCCGTGTTATCTGCTTTGCTACGTTGCGTAGTTTATGGAGATCTTGGGGGGCGGTTATCCGCCCCCCCGTCGGTTCGAAGTTGGCTCAGACCCCCGTCGGTGCGAGGGTTAAGGAATATGATGATTGGGGTTTTAGGGCGGACCAACAGTGAAGGTCACATGCCGCCCAGGATTATTGCTTAGGACAAATAGTCCTTAAGGACTGACCACAAAATCCTTAATGATCCTTAAAGAAAATTGTGTAGTACAAATAGTCGTTCAGGACTGTCTACAAAATCCTAAGGATTATTGGGTAGGACAAATTATAGTCCTTAAGGACTGCCCACAAAATCATTAAGGATCCTTTAGGATTGTGGGATTTTATTAAAATCCCTAAGGATTTTTTTTCACCAGGGAGTGCATGCTGCAATATCAGTGATTTAGGAATTAACATTTTAAAGTAGACGATTTTTATATGTAATTTGAGTGCATAGCTGGATCATCTATTTTTACATCTTTTAATGAATTGACCAATGAGAACAGAGCTCTTTGCTATGAAGAGCAAGAGCATGTCCCTGGTTATCATCACCGATCGCCTAGTTTCTGTTAATCCACATAACGTAGTGGATCAAACGGTCCCCACTACAACGCACAACACAACGGCACGAGGACAGACTGGTCCCGGACCACGTTATCACGACATTATGGAACGTATTTCCGGCCGTGTCCATCGAACAAAGTAGATCATTTTGTTCTCGGCAATCACGAACGCCGAAGCACCACACTCGCTTTGAAGGACCGAGTGAACATCGAGTCTGGTGTTCAGCAAGGAACAGAACACACAGAGGCATCATTCAGTAGTTTCCGCCAATGCAAATCATTCGCAATAATTCCTGGGGACCATTCGACACGACCGAATCACGCTATTTGGTCGTCAGGGGCTCTGAAATGAGGGTGAGGTGGAGTGACAGCCAGGCAGACATCTGGGACCAACTCACTGTGGCGGTTCTCCCTCCCCCGCTGCTGCTGCCTCTGCTACTGCTCCCTCAGCAAGTGGCTCGTCAATGTCTGCATCCTCAGAGTGTTGCAGCAGCCTGCATCATTAAACACGTGGGCATCAATAATGGTGGCCACACGTGCAGACAAACACAAACATAATGCTGGCAACGTTATAAATGACAAACAAACATTGCAGGTAATTACAAAAGCTTTGGAGTTTGGACATTTCTCACTTGTTGACAGACATACCTAAAATGCCTTAGATAATCTCACAAAAACATTTTTTTTCATCACATAAAATGTGAGGGATTGTGCAAGCATAACAACAGAGGAAACACCTTAAACCAAATTATGCTAATGCTAACAGTAACATAGCTGACAGTCAGTAAGCATTTACAGTTATATAACAAGTACGTATCTTAACCTGCCGCCGGGCCGGGGGGGGGGGGGTTATACGCCCCCTCAGGTTTTTCCAGGATAGTGTAAAAACAGCGGAGCGCAGCACCGCCGTTTTTGGTACAGCCGATGGGGCATCAATTACCCATATATTTTTAAACTTTGAACCTCAAGTCATCTCAGGTCAGATCACCAGGTCGTGTGACAGGTGAACCCAGCTCCAAAAACGTTTGCAGTCCTACCAAAGCCACAGTTTTTAGCTGATCAGTTTAGTATTTAGAGGATTTCATAAGAGCATAACCACCTTCAGTTCGTATATCTCGTTTTTTATACCGGTGACCTAGGGTCAGATCAGTTTCTTGAAATCCCCATTATAAGTAAATGAGGAAATATTTAAATGCACTCCATTCTGAGGATACGCATGGCATCAGCCCTATTCCTTCTGGATCATGTTATCATGAGCCATTCTTGAAGATCCAGTTGCAGATCTTTGTTCTGGTACCATTAAAGGGTCAGCCGAGGACGAGGTCATCCCAGATCACCAACACCTTTTTGTCAATCACTCCCGACACAGTAAAGATAGAAAAGTGAAACCAACACCAATCTGTTTATCTCGTCAAGACACGTCTCCCGATGTGCATCACGACCAAATTGGGTCACCACTTAACCTTGAACTGAGGTCAAATTTTAGGTTGATCTGATCATCAAATATATCATTCAAAGCGCCTTGATGAGACAAACACGATGGTGTCCAAATTATGGCCGTATCTTAGATAAGTTAACAGTTATTTGTGAAAACATTGTTGGCAAAAAATATACTTTTTACTTTTGATGACACCTAGAGCCCAAACTTTTGACCTGAGCTAAATTTTGAGGACATCTTAGAGATTGTAAATTGCTATACATTTTCATTGCTTTTTGTGGTTTGTTCTTAGCTATCATAGTTCCCGATATATTTGGGGGTATCTGGAGCTAAGTCGTAAATCTGGAAAATCTGACCTTTGATGACCTCTAGTGGCCCTAATATTGACCTGAGAAAAAATATATAAAATAGTTTCAAAATGCTTTTTCACAAGCTCTCAAATGGTGTTTGGGAGTTATGTCTAGGTCCCAAAGGAGCTGAGTTCGAGAGGGCGTCGCAGGGGGCGTCCCGAAGCGCCCCCCCACGCCACGGCGAAGGTGGCGCTGAGCACTGGCACAATGCAGGCTAAAGGGCATGGGGAGAGTGTGGGGAGAGTTTAGGTAGAAAGATAAAACCACACATCCAAGGTACCATCAAACCTGCAATGTTGATTATCATTAGACATTAACATACCATTCCATTGCTGCCTCTGCTCCCTTATTTCCTGTCATAGCAAGAGCTTTCTCACTGGAACAGAATAATGAAATGCTGTTAAACATTCACTTAACATAAGTGAGTGATGCGATGCTACTATAAAGACAGTCATAGATATACAAAATAACCAATGATAAAAGTATCACAAAAAAAGCTCCACACACAATGCCCAACAATCAGACGACATTCTTACGCTCTATTTTTGGGAAATCCCATTTCTAGTAGTGTATCCATGTTTCAGATGTCTCTGCAGCACTCAATATGCTAGTGTCAGAATCGAATCTGGAATGAAAAAGAAAGAAACAACATCAGCACAAATAATTCACTTTTTAGAACTTCAAATACTCATTCAAACAATCTGGTTAAGGATGTTTACAATAAGGTATACTCTGCTGAGTCCTCTAAAATAAAGTCCATGATTTCCCGTCATCATTATTGGTATTAGTATCAACTAGGTCTTAACTCTACTACGCAGATGCTACTGCTCAATGGTATCATAACATAACGTATTCGGGAGTAAGAAGGCCACTTGGCCTGATGGTCCCGTTCTCATCGAGCTTGGGTTACAGGGTTTGACTCAGTATGGAATATTGAAGCGGATGCCTGCCCAGTGGACATCCAGACGGGACTTGAACTGGTTCAAGGATGAGGCTAAGACGACGTCCGAGGGGAGAGCGTTCCAGTCGTTCACGACTCTCACACCAAAGCAGTGTCTTCGAACCCTCGATTTGGCCAGTTCCTTGTTCAAATTCCACTGGTGTCCTCTTGTCCTTGAATGCCGTGCTGGTGAGAAGAAGTTCTCCGGTTGCAGGTCCAGCTCAGAGTGCATTAATTTTTGGATGTTTTGAATCATGATCTCCGCGACGTCTTCTGTAATACCAGCGAGGGCATGGTCCAGCAGTTTGGAGCTCGGGGTCGGTCTTCTCTCAACTCCTGGGATGAGTCGCGTTAAGCTCGCGCTGTACTCGTTCGACTGCCTTCTGATGCAGTTTGTTAATGGGGCCCCAGATGGAACAGGCGTACTCAAGGTGGGGTCTGACCAGCGTCTTGAACAGCAGGGGACAGTGTTTACTCTGTCGATGGCTTGGAATGACCTGCGTATCAGTCCCAATATCTGCGATGCTTTTAGCTACTGCGTGCTAGTGCTGCCTTCGGACTTGAGGTCAGTGTCAATAATGGATGCCAAGTCCTTCTCTGAACATGACGTCCAGTTGGGACTCCCCCAGCGAGTAGTTTGTTTTCCAGGGTTTGACTTCCAATATGAATTCGTAGCGCATTCTCAGCATTTGAATGGCATCAGCCAAGAATCGGACCAAGGATGTGACAGCGTCAAGATCGCTTTGGAGCCGCAATCGGTCTTCCTCCTTTGCACATTCGCGGTAAATCTTGGTGTCGTCAGCGATTATTTTGACTGAGCTGCTCAACGATGCTGGGCATATCGTTGATGTAAAGGATGCGAACCAGCGTCGGTCTGAGTACTGACCCTTGCAGGGCACCACTTGTGACTGGTGACCAGGCGGCTACTGCCCCGACGACGACCCTCTGCTTGTCGATCTGTCAGGCACAGCCGACCTCCAACTCACGCTGAGATGTGACGGATACACCACATAACGCGCTTCAGTTTGGTCAGGAGGCCGTCATGTGGGACTGAATCGAAAGCTTTGCGAAAGTCTAGGTACACACATCAATCTGGTGTCGCCATTCTCAGTATCCTGGTCCAGTCTTCCAGAACTTCTAGCAGCTGAGTCGTGCAAGATCCGCCTGGCTCGAAAGCCATGTTAGGTCCTTTGGACAGTTGGCCAGTAGATGTAAGGTGATCCATGAGTTGATCCCTAATGAGCGATTCAAGATCACCATACACCATATTCAGTATCACCACACAATTTTTAGTGGGGCAGGAGAGGAGGGGGGGGGGGGCAGCCAGGGGTTCAGTAGGGCCAGCCACATAGGGCAGATGTTAAAATCCTCTGAGTGGCCAGACTCCATCCAGAGCAGTCCTGTGGGGCGAAGCTCCTTCAGGTCCCTGGTGGAGACACCGCTGCTACTGCTACACACCATAACTTGGATGCCAAGACCTCAGGAGAAAGATAAAACATTAGACCTAGGCTAGGTACAGTGGTGGGCAGCTTCCATTACTCCGTTACTAATGGAACAACTTTTTTAGTAACAGATAACGATCTCATTACATTTAAAACAGGTACCTAACGGACCAAGACGTAAATTTTGTTGCTTAATAAACAAGTCTGTTTCTCAGTAACTTTTGCCTTGGAATAGTGGGCCAGTATGA
Source organism: Semibalanus balanoides (assembly GCA_014673585.1). Classification (NCBI taxonomy): domain Eukaryota; kingdom Metazoa; phylum Arthropoda; class Thecostraca; order Balanomorpha; family Balanidae; genus Semibalanus; species Semibalanus balanoides. The sequence goes on from VOPJ01002023.1 coordinate 150,644, forward strand.
AAATGATGGGCACTAGCTGAGAATATAGAGGTACAGCATATCAAAACCGATATATTACTGAACGTTGAACGAATCTCATCTTGGGTCATCTGTCAGTGACCTCGGTTGACCTGTGTAAGAACATAACTGCAGTGGAACATATTATGTGATGGAATCATAAGTTTGCTCAATGTTGTTTCAATGCTGAAATCAAAAATTGTTCTGATTCTTTGAATCAGAATAAGTTCTACAAATTATCCATGAATCAAACGGTGATTGAATCATGAATATTAGTATTTCGGAACGAATCGTGATTAAATCGTTAAAAAAGTTGAATAAACAACCAGTCTGTGTTCTACACACTTTCAAAGTTCATGCACGGTATATAACTTACTAGTTTAAGAAGCACGAAATCTTAGTATTTTATCTATCGTGCACGAAATTCATGGATCACCGGCGCTCTCTTTTGGAAGTTGTTCGTTTTGGAACATGTCGCGTCACCGTCAACGTCCGTCGTGTCAAGGCGGTCGTGTACTTGGTTTGTTTATGAATCCCGTCCCGTAGCGACTGACATGTTCTTTAGTGACGTCACCAGTATGCACAGATATCTGCATTCTGCTGGACTGGATGAGATTGAGATGAATTAAAGTCTCAGGCATTTAGAGCTATAAAATATACTATAAATAGAGCAGAAAATTATTATAAATTTCAGTAATTGATGTTCAGAATCAGAATACCTACCGTCAGATGCCTACGGTTTCTGGATAGACCAAGTCTATCTAGTGCGGAAAATAAATCAATGTCAGCAGATTGGTTGTTGAGAAAAGAAAATCGACACTCAATAGGAGCATGTTATCAGAAGTACACAAATTCAAAATACTGAAAAGTGCCCCATATCATATATCACAGAGGTATGTTATGAAAGTCATATTTGCATGATGTTTGATGGTGGCTTTGCGGCCGCTCTCGGACAAGTCAAAGTACCTGCCGTCCGTTGAAACGATCTTTGCGTCAAGTGCTTCATTTCAGGAATATCATTGTGAGTTAGCGCAGGGAATAAACAATAAGATTTATTTAGTAAGTCATTTATCATATAAAGATTAGTTCAAATGTTATGCGACTTCTGATTTTACTTCCACAAAACGAGTATTTAGTAGCCGCATGTTTTATCAAATGTAACATGTTCGCCATTTCTGGCACATTTGTGTGCGATTGTTGATTCTGCATTTGAAGTTTACGGGGGCCCCCACCCTCAAGGTTAAAATATGGCGTGGAAAGGGTAAAGGAGATCGTTCTTGGAACTGCAGGAAAGTTAACGGTTCTGATCGAGGAGGATTTCCGGGATCGCTGGGATCTTGAACCTGACAGAACGACTCTTCTGAAATTCTGTCAAAGTAACCGTTTTACTGTCGGATAATAAGGTAAGTCGAAGTGTTACGCATTTCATTTTGTATTTACCTATCAGTACCGTTTGCTTATATCATGCTGATGTTTGTGAATGACTGGATTTGTTATTGATCATCATAAACGTTAATATATTGCTCTAAGCTTTCAATACTTCATTACAATTAAGGTGTTTTATTGAACTTCTAAACTTGAGTAATAGTAATGAACATAGTATGACTCTAAAGTCATGAATCATGACTTTAATTCATGACTCATGAATTCATGACTCATGAATGCATGACTTCATGAATTATTTAATTCATGACTCAGGATTTTTTTCTTTGCTTAAATGTGTTGGAGAGTTGTCATCAACATCAGGTCAGGTCAGTTGTCAGTCAGGTCGTTCATGGTTTTATGTGTTATTACCTGTAGTGTCATCATCAACAATCAAAACTTGAAGGGTCTTGGACAGTGGAACATTAGCATTCTAAAGGAAAAGTTAAAAGATCTCTCCATGCAACACCCACAGACCTAATGTTTAAATCCAAAGAAGAGGACATTCCCCTGTTCCCCTGCTCACCTCAGGCCTCAGCCAGTTTTCTCTTTGCTGACAACTCATCTGGTATTCTGTCTTACCAGACTGAGACCTTTCTAAATGCTAGAAAAGAGTATGAGAGGAAGCAATGCCATTCAGACATGCCAATCCAAAATCAAAATATTGGTGAATCATTCTTTTGGCACTTGCCCTGATACAAAATTTGTTCATACTGTGTGACATGTTGCAGATGTAGCAAGTACAAGTCAAAGTTATGGTGTTTTACTTGGTGCAAATTATCATGGTACTGATGGCACCATTTATTAAAAGTGTCTGTCAGTGTCTTGCTGTGCTGGCTTCAGAGGTGTAGCCAGGAGGTGCAAATGGTGCTCCTGCACCCAGGAGATTTTGTTGGCTGTCAGGTCCCTTATGTCCGGCTGCAATCGCACAGCCTGGCAGCCATCATTTTATGTTGTTGTAAAATAGGTACCATGAGAGAAGCAGATCCAAAGCCCTGAACATAATACAAGGACCCTTCTAGTCTGTCAGAGCCAAATGATATGGAGGAAGAAGCCTTGTGTGTGCCCTTTTGGCTCTCAGGCCTGAAATGGACCCTTTCAGACCTGGCATGGGCCCTCTCAGGCCTAGAATGGGCCCTCACAGGCCTGGAATGGGCCCTCTTAAGCCTGACATGGGCCCTCTCAGGCCTGGCATGGACCCTCCCAGGCCTGGCATGGGCCCTCTCAGGCCTGGCATGGGCCCTCTCAGGCTGCCTTCTCAGGCCTATCATGGGCCTTCTCAGGCCTGACATGGGCCTTCTCAGGCCTGTAATGGACCCTCTCATGCCTGGAATGGGCCTTTTCAGGCCTGGAATGGACCCTCTCAAGCCTTAAATAGCCCTCTTAGGCCTGGAATGGAGCCTTTTAGGCCTGCAATTTGAACTTTTGAAATCTGATGATGGAGGTATCACAATAATTCATCGGATATTTATGGGGACTGTCCCTTGTGATGGGCCCCCGACTGGATGCACCTGTCTTTAAAAATGCTGGCTATGCCCCTGGCTGGCTTATAACAATTTATTGTTATACCTTACCTTACACTATCGGAAATTTTGAAAGGCACATGCCTGTAGGTCCGTTCTCATCGAGCTCGTTACAGGGGATCAAGTCTCAGTCTTGGATAGAAATTTGGTATGTTATGTGTGCCCAGTGTTGGTCAAGTCGGGATTTGAAGAGGTTGATGGACGAGGCCTCTACATCCGACGGGGGTAGCGAGTTCCAATCGATGATGGCGCGGACACTGTGGACATGTCTTCGGGCTCTCGACGACGCGTGTGTCTTGAAAAACTTCCAGGGATGACCTCTGTTTGTCCTCGTTGAGTTTTGAGTGACGAAGTCCTCTGGGTCGATATCGAGCCCTGAGTGAAGCATCTGGTAAATGTCAATCATGTCGCCTCGACGCCTTCGATAGTACAGGGACGGAAGCCTCAGGTACTTGAGTCTATCTGGGTACGGTTTGCCCTCACCTTTCTAGTTGCGTGCCGTTGAACCCGCTACACCAGCTTCTGATCCGCGCGGTTGAATGGGCCCCAGATCAGATTCCCATACTCGAGATGAGGTCTGGCGAGTGTCTTGAACAGCAGGGGTAGGGTGTGCTCGTCGATGCTCAATAATTATCTACGGATCAGGGACATAATCTGAGTGGCTTTTGACACAGCCAACGATGTTTGTTTTCTGAACTTCAGTTCTGGGTCAACGTGCACACCTAAATCCCTTTCAGCAGAAGAGGAAGCAACAGTGGTGTCTCCCATTGCATATGAATGCTCCGGGTTTCTGGGACCGACTTGCAGAGTCGCACACTTTGCCTCGTTGAATGCGAGCTGCCATCGGTCAGACCATCTGGTGATCGCGTCGATGTCACGTTGTAACTCTACTGCGTCGTCTGGAGATGCAATGCTGCGACACACCTTCGTGTCATCCGCAAATATCTTGATTGGAGAGTTCACTACATCTGGAATGTCGTTAATGCAGATTAGGAAGAGGAGTGGCCCGAGTCCTGAACCTTGAGGAACCCTACTGGTGTCGGGGGCCCACTGCGAGTGGCACCCCGAACTACCACCCGTTGCCGATGATCTGACAGGAAGGCCCTGATCCACTGGAGCAACTGGTCGGTCACGCCGTAGGCTCCAAGATTCTTCAGCATTTGTTATTGTTTCTAGTTGGTTAGAACTTAGAAACCCCCATCCTTGCGTCTTTTTCTAGTACACAATTATATCACAGGAATAAAATATGAATTTTTAGTTTTGTTTTGTGCCATATACCACCTTCTTCGTTCTTACTTAATCATGATCAAGGAAAGGGAGCTCCTTTCATTTTATATTTTCCTTACCTTAGCTTAGAAAAAGAACTCTACGGCTACCAGTCTAGTGAACTAGGTGATATTTAGACCTGGGGAGCTGACACCTTTATTTAGTGATTATGGTTAGACAATAATTTGTTTTTATTAACCCGCGCCCTGGGCCTCTGCATTTCCTTCGCCCGACTGGGGTTGAAATAGTTGAACACCTCCCCCCCTCTAACTCGGCTCCTATGGTACGTAGACAAAAAAAAACTTCGAACCGTTATCAAAAATCATTTCGAAACTATTTAATACTTTTTTTCGCTCACGTCAAAACTCAGGTCATCAGAGGCCATCGAAGGTCAAATTTTCCAGTTTTAGGACATCACTCCAGAAACCCCCAAATATCTCGGAAACTATGCTATCTAGAAACAAACGTTCAAAAGACAATCGCTAGCCATTAAAATTTGCAATCGCACCCAGGTTCTCAAAATTGACCCCAGGTGTCAAAATTGACCTAGCTGAGGCTCTAGAGGTCATTAAAGTCAAAATGCTGATTTTTTGCAAAACATACTTTTGGAAATAACTTCTTACATAATAAAGATTACGCAATACTGTTTACGCCATCGTGTTTGTCTCGTCAAGGCGCTTTGAATATGTTAAATTTGATCATGTTAGGTCAACTAAACAAAATGACCTCAGGTCAAGGTCAAGTGGTGACCCAAGTAGGTCATGTTGCATATCAGGAGATGTGTCTTGACGAGGGCAACACATTGTGAAGTTACACTTCTCTATCTTCATTATGTTTAGTGTTATTGACGAAAAGGTGTTGGTGACCTCGGATGACCTCAGATGACCCCGTAAGGTTCCCTGAGCTAAACCTGCACTTGGATCATACATAATATCCTATTATATGACCTCAGATGACCCCGTAAGGTTCCCTGAGCTAAACCTGCACTTGGATCATACATAATATCCTATTATAACATTGTCTAGAAGGAAATGGACTAAACTCGTCGAAAAAGAAAGCTTTTGGAAATTTATCAATTTACTTATAATGGGGAGGTCACAAAATTGACCCGACCTCGGGTCACCGATATAAAAAATCCGAGGTACACATTTTGTAGATACTGATGACTTGATGTAATCCTAAAAGTTTGATATCGATCCGTTAGAAACTGTGGTCATCGGCACACCGCAAACACTTTTGGTAGGTGGGGTCACTTGACCTGAACTGGTGACCTGACCTAATGCCCGATAACGGACTTGAATTTTCGCAAAATGTGCGAAATGGATCAATGTTTAGTATGCCAAATTTGGCGGCGCTACGCGCCGCCGTTTTTTTCGTTATCTGATAAAACAGGAGGGAGGGTGTGTGTCAAACTACCCCCCCCAGTGGGGCGCGGGTTAACTTTGCCGTTCTTCTTTTTTATGTATTTATCATGTCATCTATCTTTCTCAAATGCTGGAATGGAAAAGCTGGGCAGTGTCCTAGGATTGGGAAAATTTGAGTGGAAAATTACACCCTATCCGTATCGATACTATTTGTCCTCTCGTTTTCCCCAGTTTGACTGTGCATTTTCCACTCCCTGCGTTGGATAAATGTTACTGTTACTAATTTATGGATGTAATGATATGGACAGCCTGTGGAGGAAAAAACAGGTATAAAATGCGATAGGTCATAACTAATAATGATGAGCCAGTGATTGGTTATTGATAAAGCATAGGCGATATGACGTATATTTTTGTTGGTTAATTTTCCACTCTCTATGCTAGTTTTTAGCCATAATTTTCCACTCCGCACCCCAGCTCTAAACCAATGCTAGGACTATGTAGCTGGGTGATTGCCAGCTCAGTCCACCTGATGTCAGAGTGATTGTTACTTGTTACACTTGTATTGTTACTTGTAGGTATCTAAAACCATGTAAGCATGTTTTCAAAACTTTTGTTTTGCTACCACCAGCTTTTATTTCACTATTTAAAAATGTTCCCATGAAAGCCTATTTACATTTCTCCAGCCAAGCACCTATGGCTAGGTGCTTTATTATATAGTGTTTGTAAATAAATGATCTCTCTGAGCTTGAGCCTATATAATCTAAAACTGTGTTTGAAACTATTTGTGTTTTTTATATTTTTACATCCAATGATTTACCTAGTTAAGAAGGGCTAGGACCCATTAATGTTAATTATTTCAAAAACATAATTTCTGATTTTAGTGCACCTTTCAAGTTTCAACTAATCAGAGCATATTACATTTTTGAAACCTAGATCCAATTAAAGGGAGTGTGCCTACTCACATTGGTCATGTGGAGTTGTTGACACTAGTCTGTAGAACATATTTTTTCTGAATTTAGCCATGTACTCATTCCCCAGAATCACTTTAGCTGCTGAGATTTATCCCTCCAAAGTCGCCAATTCACATGCGGCAGTAACTTAATTATCGATATTGCCAGAGAGCTTTCGCTACTAGAAGCATTCGTCTTAAATTACAACGCTTAGCAAATATATTGTTAGCTCTGGCCAATAGAAACAACTCGTGAGCTGATAACAGCGCCGAACAGATCTGATCCACTGTAAACAAACCTATACATTGCCTCATAAAGGTTTGTTTTTATCGTCTTTAGTGCGCCCCTTCTAGGTAAACTCTTCGCTACTCTGTTTATAGTGACGAATCGTTTTGAGTTTTGAAACAAACAAATGCAAACAGAATATAAGTAAAAAATTCCAACTAAAGGGGCTCCAAGACGTCAATTTTACGTAACCATAATCAAAGCAATAGCTTCTTACCGTAATACAAATATATTTGACATTTCAAAAGAGTAGGCACACTCCCTTTAAGATGCTTCAAACATGGAGAATGCATGCATGACTTATGAGTTCCAAACCACCCATGTTACAGGTTGACTGTGAATAGCACCTAGTGTCTTGACTATGCAATAACCCATGAAAAGTTGCTTAATTTTCCCAAAAAGATGGCATTTTTATCATTAATACACCTCCACCGTTGACATGCTGTTCCTGATCTACAGGTTGTATACTACTGACTGGTGGCGCCATGCTGCGGATTACGCAGGAAATTGTGCCGTGATGCGGAACCAATAGATGGTTCTGGTGCTGAGCTGATCGGCTTCGCTCGCTATTTCCCGCTGGTGTGAGATCAGTGCAAGGTGAGACCACCTGTACCAGCTGCTGATACTAACAGTCACTGTCTGGTCGAGAGAACATGTGCTAATTATCACGGGATCGTCATTCAAGAGGGACCAGACTGGCCTGTCGATTATCTCGATTTGTTGCCGCTTTATTGTTGAATTATCTTATGATAATACCTACCGTTCGTTGAAGGGAGTGGCCCAAATTTGATCCAGAACGAAGTGGTTCGAAACTGATTTTGACCACATTTAAGTAAATAGTCCGTGCAAAATGTTGTAAAAACTTTAAGAGCTCAATGGTTTTGACATTTGCCTTTGATTGAGATTTGTGTGTGTTTTTTCTTACGATTTTCGTTTTCAGTACATTTCACCTGATTATTTTGTTGTCATGCCGTGTGACCCTCCCTGCCGTCGGCGTGCGTTGTATAGTGTCGCGCTTCCCGGTGTGTCGTCACTCTCCCGTTATCGACTGACCAGCCACGATAGCCGGTCTCCTGCGGCGGCCACCAGCTGTCCAGGCCGGACAGCCGTGTCTTGTGCCGACCGCGCCGGCCATCGCTTTTCACATGTGTTAGCAGGAGAGTGTGGTGGGCAGAGCGGCCCAGATGATCCCGTCTGTTCCGCGGGCTCCGCGCCATGGTCGTGACGTGGCGGCCGAACTGTGTAGCCGAACAGCCGACCGTAAAACGGGTGACCCAATTCCGCACTTTTCCCCGAGGTTTGGGCAAGTCGCTGACGGCGCCCCGCGTCGTTTTTACGATCGATGCTCTGTATATAGCTCCACAAGTTTGCCGGTTATCCCGCTCATGACCCGTCGGTCGTACAAGACCGCAGGCTGACAACAATGGGGGTCGCCGTTTCCGCGTTGATTTCGTGGAAAACTGGTCGTTTCTGCTGGGAAGACACAGGCGGTTGGCCGTGACAGAGCCGTGCGACTCGTGTGCTCCCACGTGACGACGCGGCCAGAGCGGCTGTCAGTCGCTGGTTTGTGCTGAGAAATGCCGCATCACCGTGATATGCGCGGCTCGTTTCCCCGCAACGCAGGTCCCGCGGCCGCTCTGAAGGATGGTGCGAGATAACCGAGCGGAAACGGATAGTATGGAATCGGGATCTACTTATCAGGGCTGTTAATGATATTTCTTCTGAAAGTGATTTGCATACTATGAAATTAAATTGCGTGAGTTTCCCTGATGGCTTTAGAGGAGCCTGGGAAACACGGCTCGGAAAATAAAATTGCTGGTCCACTGCGGGCCAATCAAACCAATTGATCTCTGACATTTTCGATCGACGGCAGTTTTCGGCGTTGTTCGACCGCTTTCCAACGTGGTCGACCGTGCTCGACCTTGGAGATTTATCTGACATCACCATGTCACCGGTGTGGCGCTCAATGCCGGCCGAATTGGTAGGGTCGCGCCAACCTTCACCTTGCCTCTATGCCTCTATATGGACGTTACACAATAGAGCTGACAGCTTTAAAGCCGCTGGATGGATTGCTCCGGAAGTTGACAGAACCTGATGTCATTAATAATATGTGTTTCTTTCGTGTTTTTGTTTTGCTCGGCTCAGCACTGATTGGACTTGGAAGTTGCAATGCACGAGTATTGTGCTTAAATTGCAATGTTTTTTATGTATATAGTCTTCCTATGAGATATAATCTCTGTGTCAAAAATACACATAGTTTCGATTTTCGTGCTATGACGTGTTTCCATTGCAAGCTCCATTTTCCGAATAATTATTTCCACAAATGTTTGCGTTAAGCGACTCACCCCTATTCTCATATATCCTCGTTGCATCGCTAACCGAAAATTACGTGCTGACCAGTCAGTGCACTCGAATCCTTCGTGGGGCTGCGGGTTTTTGGAAATACAAAACCGTCGGCTCCATTACGCAACTGAGCTGCCGGCAGCTGTGGAGACGGCTCTGCACTGAATCCCGGCCGGCCGCCGTAAACACAGGCGCGGCGGGCGCCGACGTCGGCGGAGCCGGCCCTCAGTGCGGCGGCTCAGTCGGTACGGCGGTTTGGTGGCGGTGGGACCCGGCTCGGTGGCGGCGCGTGCGGACGTTCGGCGAGCTCAGCACGTGCGGTGTGAGCGGCCATCGCCATGGAGGCGGAGTATGTGCTCGGGAGGTAGGTGCCGTAGGTGTGGTAGGTGAGGTAGGTGCCCGCGGTCTGACCGGGTCGGTTAGCTCCCTGCCAGAGGGGGTGGGGTCGTTGGGTCCGTCGGCGGTCACTGGCGTGGCCTTGGGGCGATCAGGTGCGCGGATGGTGTGGCCGGCCGGCCGCCGGGCAGTCCGGAACACCGGACGGCCGGCCGGCTGCCTACACCCCCACCGTTTTTCAACAATCATCACTACTGACACTGACCTGGCCTCCCGACCCGTCCGACTCACCGTGGTGGCGGCGGCGGCGGCGGCGGCACGGCCACGGCCACTGTAACTGCCACCGCTCGGCCGTCGATGTACACGACGCCGCTGAGCTGCAGCTGACTGCTGAGCTGCGGCGCCTCTGAGCTGCAGCTCTGAGCTGCAGCTGACTGCTGAGCTGCAGCTGACGTATTTGTAACGCGCGTTCCGGTCCTCTGACGCCCCGCGGCGCCGGTCGCCGGCCGAATCCGCTCGATGGTGTGCGACTGCCGCCCAAGAGCGTTCGTTGGTCCGCCGACGGATTTTTAACGGCGCCGGTGAGGTGGCGGCCAAACCAGTTCTGGTGTCGGAGTGTGCGGCGAGACCGCCCAGTCGGGCCGGATAGCCGGGATTTGAGTGTTGGGGTAAACACGCACCCTGGGAGCCGTGCTCCTACACGGTACAATTCCACTCTGAAGTAGCTCTAATGCAGTTCCTGTGCTGAAACGTCGGATGGTATTGGCTAGGCGTTCGATGTTCACGTCAGGTATGTTGAGTGAACGGTATCATTCATTGGTGAAGCCGACAGCGCTGAATGTACCAATCCATGTTACGTGACGTACTTTCTCGAGGTTGCACTGCATTCTGTGGACGACCAAAGGGAATCCATATTGAAGGGACTACGTTAATTTTATAATGGGCTTGTGTGTAGCAATATGAGAAGTTGGTCAGTTACTGTAGTCCCAGAAAGACTACAATATGGGCTCGTCGAATGTCAGTATTAATCTTTTAACTTTGGCACAGACTCTTGATCGGAAGGAAATCTTGACTTATGTCAACTGATCTATGTCATAGCAACCCAAGTTAACGTCAACAGAAATATTGAACAATTGTCTACCACACAGTTATCAAAATGCAGTCATCTATGCATTACGTGTCTATGCCATTGTACTTTCAAGTATCTGTTGCGAGTTTAATGTGCAGCATTTTTGTAGCATATCAAGCAGTCGTTAACCAGTCGACGGTATGCTAACTTATGCTGAACAGCTGCTGCAAAACGACGCCACAGGCATGCAGCCCATATCCTGCTATGCTGATGTTCCGGGAACGGACGGTCGGCGGACGTGCATACTCTGGCGAGCCGGGCTGGACGTGCGGGCGGCGGGCGCTGGTGCGGCGCCGCCGCCGCCTCTGTCTAGCTTCCAGGAGAGCTTATCACCAGATCTCGCCGGCCACCATCTCTGCCACAGTCGGAGAAACGCTCCGACGTAGTCCGGGCGGCTCTGATCGCCAGCATGCCTCGGTGCCCGATATGTGCGTGCCCCGGAACCATTATGGTATGCGACGTCTGTCGGTCTCACCCAGCTGTCGCCCCGATCTGAGGCGGCCTCTCCGGCGAGGCGGCCGCGTCCGTCCGCCGCCGGCTGTGCGTGTCCTGTAGGCGCGCCACACACGCGTGTATCTGCGCCCTGTCGTGGGGTGCAGGCAATCTACAGACGCCTCTCCCTGTCTTCCCCTGCTGGCTGTGTCAGTACGGCGGACAGGACTCGGCGTGAGTCGCTGCGTGCTGTCGCGACCGGTCTGCGTCCGGGGGCACCGCCTGCCCCTCTGATCGGTCGCTCTGGACGCGCCTCGGCGCGTCTCGAGACCTGTCGGAGAACTCGCTGTCTGTTTACGCTCTGCCGGTGCGGCCGGCGGGGGCGGCGGCCGGGTACACCGACCTGGCCCCCAGCTGTATCGAGCGTCACCGGTGCCACTCTCTTGTCTCAGCCCGAGAGACCGTCCCCTGCCGGCCGAGATCAGCGCCTGTGTAGTGTGGCCCGTCCGACGCCAGCTGACCCCCCTCCCCCCTCACCGGCCGACCCCCTCCCCTGCGCGTGTCTCGTCTGACCTTGCAGCCTGGCGCGGCCAGTCACCTCTGCCCGGAGCGGCCTATTGACTTTCTGCGCGCGGCCGCGCGTTGCAGCGGTGGCGCCCGAGGTCTCGGCTCGACTTAGTCGTCTCCGGCAGACGCAGCGGGCAAAGTCCGGCTCGCACCTGCTCTGCGCGGACGGCGTCCAGGGCACTGGAGGGCTCTGAGGGACCCAGGAAGGAATGATAGCTCCCTGGGTTCCGGTGTATTCGACGATGGCTCGGCTCAGCTTATGCTGATGACGTTACATCTGTTGGGCTTCAGTGGTCTCGCGGTTTATCGGAGAATGGTTCTGGTTGTTTGGGATAGGTCTGGTCACTCATCGGCGGATCATTCCGGTTCGATCTGGCTCGCTCCGGTTCGTTCGGCACTGGGTTCCGAGATCCTTAGTTGCTTTAGACGCCTTGGTCGTCCGGCCGCGACAATAATTGGACTTCGTTCCAATTAGTTCAGGTGCTTCTGCAGTAAATATAGCACAGCGACTTGTGCATAACCTTGGATAAAACGTCTGTAGTCTAGTATACCGGGAATTTGTGGCAGCGTGTTGGTAGCGTGCGTCACTCGTCGTTTGAGCATTACAAGCTGGCTCCCAATAACACCTGATACCAACCAGCTTTGTACGTCTGTACCCCCGCCCGCTACCATGTCCGTGTTCCGTGTTATGTGCTATACCAGCAGCTCATGGTGGCGTCTGCACCGTGTGTACGGCGTCACTACTGCCTGTCGCACAGCCACCTCGTGTCCCGCCGCAAACAACAGCGGAGCTGCGACGCCGCTCATGTCTGGAGCCCCCCCCCCCCCCGGCCCGGTCGGCTGACAATTGGCTGAGATAGCATATCGTCTGGCAGACGGCGGCATGGCTGGCGTGTCAAGGCCGCCGCCGCCGCCCCCGCCGCCGTCCCGCCGCCGCCGCCGGTGTGGCCTATTGTTTCCGCTGTCTGCTGAGAGGTGTGTGTCGAGTGGCCGGCGGCAGATAATCACGGCAGCGCTCAGCTCAAACACGACCGCGAGCAACGATCGGTAAACAGGATCGGCTGGTGCTGGTTGGCTTTGGCGAGCGATGCGTAGGCTTGTTGAGGTTTCTAAGTTGGTAAGAACTAGAGGTGGCAAACCGTGGACCCGAGGACCCAGTCTGGACCCAGTTGGTCCCAGACTGGGTCCCGCCAAATGACACCGGGTACAGACTGGGTCCAACTTATGTGTCGTGCTAATTTCACGCAAGTACGAACTGACACGCAGGTTTCTGTGGGCTGTTGGCCAATCTGTACTGCATGTATTTGCAACTACAAGAGTTCGTTCACTTACACTAACTGTAGAGTGCAGATTTGTCAATATAGTTTGCGAAACGACATTTTGCTAGTTGGGTCCGCTGGGTCCAAACTTGCCTTGCACCGGGTATAACTGGGTCCATTGATGAGTGTTTGAGACCGGGTCGGGTCTGGGTCCTAAAAATATCAACTTTTGCCACCTCTAGTAAGAACTGACGGAATATCGGGAGATGATGTTTGTTTGCCGCCAGGTGATTCACTCTGCAGTTGTCCTAGCAGCTAGGTGGGCAGGACAGACATAATTAAAAACTGACTACCTGTGCGGCTTAATGATTCACGTGAAAACTGTCATAGCAGTTATGTGGAGGCCACCACCTACCACGCCCGTCCCACTTTCACACCGAAGCTCATCTATTCCAAAACTCCTTGCATCATTATTTGTCTTCTCTAGGCATGGTCACTCTCCCGTGTTATCTAGGCATGGTCACTCTCCCGTGTTATCTAGGCATGGTCACTCTCCCGTGTTATCTAGGCATGGTCACTCTCCTCTCCCGTGTTATATTGCACCCCAGCCCGAGTAGGTCTGGTTACTCCCCAGAGTGCATTGCGCTCCGGCCGGTGTGGACCCTGGTATTTCCCCAGGGTGCATTGCACCTGGCCTGCATCGGTGACGGTGTTCTCTGCTGGCACAGGCGTCATGCACCGCTCCTCGTCCCCTGTCCGTCGAGCTGTGGGGAGGGGGTAACCGGGGTTACCCAGAATCACAAGCGCCGCGGCCGATCACGTCGCGCCTGGCCGCTCGCTCTGCGGAGCGCCACCCCGCCAGGGAGATTGTCACGCTATTGGACTGACTGGTCGCAGACGGACGCGTAGATGGGAAACAAAGCCGCCAAAACGGCCTCGAAATGTAACTATGGGTCATGAGCGAGTTTAACGTCAAAGCCATCGTGTTTCTTTGAGTGGGTTTATTTTTACTTAGGCGATGCTTTGCCGTGTTTGTCCTAGTGGTGCAATCGGTACAATCAATGTTCGGAATCCAATTGCCGAAGCGACCGATTCGTTTTTCGGACGGACAATAAGCATATTTCTTTGGACATTTTCGCACAGCTGCTTTTCGGACAAACTTTGGGACAAATCCAATGATTTTCGGAAACTTTTCGACGGACAGCTGACCCATTAGGTCTTGGACATCGGTCTGACATTGGTCAGACATTCTCCGAAACTGGCACCACTGGTGTCCACTGTCACCGCTGAATGTAATGACTGCGTGGCAGCTGCGACCGCTGCTGTATAGATTCATGTGTGGGCGCTGCGGTGTGGACGGCAAGTGGCGCTTGAACAATGGCAGCGGCGGCGCTACGACCGCCGCTTAGCCGGCCGTAACAGGCTGATGGTCGACGGCTCGTACTGATGGTCGACGGCTCGTACTGGTGGCCGACGGCTAGTACTGATGGTCGACGGCTAGTACTGGTGGCCGACGGCTAGTACTGATGGCCGACGGCTAGTACTGGTGGCCGACGGCTAGTACTGATGGTCGACTCGACGGCTCGTACTGATGGTCGACGGCTCGTACTGATGGTCGACGGCTCGTACTGGTGGTCGACGGCCGACGTACTCGGTGGCCGACGGCTCGTACTGGTGGCCGACGGCTCGCCGGCGCGGCTCGGGACCCTGGCTGCGCTGGTGCGGCTGTGGCCGTGTCGAGACAAGCGAACAGCCGTGTTGACCACGTCTGATGCCAACTGGTCGGCCGACCGCCCAGCTAACTGACGGTTACAGCCGCCCGGAGCCGCCCCCGCCCTGTCGCGGGCCACTCACCTGAGGGAGCGCGGCGGCCGGATGTGCAAGAGTTGTACCTGCCCGACTTCAGTTCCAGGTCGACTCTGAGTCAGACCACAGGGTCTGTCTGCTTCCGGCGCTGATCTGGCCGCCGGGCCAGACAGTGGCCACAGCCACGCCAGACTGACCCGTTCTCTAGGACGCGGATGTCACGTGTTGACTGGTCATCTCCCATCCCGGCCGGGACTGTCCCGAAAATCGGAACCCATGCATATAGGCATTAGAATGTAAAACATTGGTGCTCAAGTCCGGGTGAAATCGCTCATGGTATTGTCCGAGAAACTGAAACTTGTTGACTGATGATGTACACGAGCTATCACATTGTTTTCTCCGATTCAAGATAAGCTTGACAGCTGGCGTATCTATCCAATGCAGATTACATGATTTGCCAGTTAGCCAAATGTTTAGTTACATTCGGGCACCCCGAAAACATCGACCAATGACCAGTGGTGGGCAACTTTCGCTACTCCGCTGCTTCGTTACTAACGTATCTACTTTTCAGTAGAGGAGTAGCGATCCTCGTCACTTTTCAAAACAGGTAATGGACCAAGTAACTTCCGTTACTTTATAATCAAGCTTCGTTACCCAGTTACTCCCTCATTTTTTGTTGAGATAATCAGGCTGGTGTGAATAATGACTGGTTACCACTAGCGGGGGAAAATAAATGTAGCATATAAAACCGATCTATTACCGAACGAATTGTTATCTTTGGGGTCATCTGAGGTCGGTGACCTCAGTTGACCTGTGCAAGACCATAACCCCGGTGGAACACATTATTATGTAAAATGTATACCAAATTTGAAATCAGGATCACAAA
Organism: Semibalanus balanoides; assembly: GCA_014673585.1. Classification (NCBI taxonomy): domain Eukaryota; kingdom Metazoa; phylum Arthropoda; class Thecostraca; order Balanomorpha; family Balanidae; genus Semibalanus; species Semibalanus balanoides. The sequence continues at coordinate 166,209 of VOPJ01002023.1, forward strand.
ATTATCTAGTCTCTAGAAACTGCTAGAGGCCAAAAAATCATCCTAAATGTCTCCTGTAACACCTATTAATACGTGCCCTGGATGGGTGGGGGAGGGGGTAGAGAATCCGCCCACTTCTAAAAAATAGGATAGCGGAAAAACGGCGGCGCTGCGCTGTTTTGTGCATACCTGTTTTGAACTCAACTACCTTCATTATGTACAATTATTGACCTCAAGGCTGCTCAGGTCAGGTCACCAGACCTGGTCACGTGATGACCCCACCTCCAAAACGTTTGGGGTCGTACCACAGCCACAGTTTTGGGCCGATCGGTTTCAAACTTGCAGGATTATATAAGGCGCATGATTGTATGAGGTCATAAGTACCTACAATTTGTGTATCTCAGATTTCTGACATCGGTGACCTAAGCCTGGGCCAATTTCGTGACCTCCCCATTATAAGTAAATGGGGAAATGTTTAAATGCATCCTTTTCGGAGGATGTGTATGATATCAGTTCAATTATTACTGGACTATGCTATCATAGGCCATTATTGATGATACTTGTGTAATTTAGTTCGTGACCCTTAGGGTCACGGGTCATCTGAAGGCCCAACATCTTGTTGTCAATAACTCTCAACATAATGAAGAAGAGAAGTGAAAAACGGTACGCAATTTTTTTGTCTTGTCGATGTATGGTTCTCCCAATATGAAATATGACCTTCTTTGTCACCACTTGAACCTTGACCTAGAGGTCAAATTTCTAAGTTGACCTAACCTGGTCAACATGAATAGATTGGCAAGCGTCCCTTGACGAGACGAACATGGTGGCTTCAAACGTATTGCTTTATCTGTATCAAAGTAAAAGGTTATTTGCTAAAGCATTTTGCCAAAAATAGCCTTTGACCTTTGATGACCCTGGAGCAGGGGCGATGCTTTTTCCAGAAATGTTTTTTGGAGGGCTGAGCTGGGAAAAATCGTTTTAGTACCATCACAACACAAAATACAGATTTTCCACGGATTTGAACCACTTCTTTGCAGTGGGGTGGGGGGCGGCGGAAGCCCCCTATTGATAGATCATACACCCCTGCTCTGGAGTAGGATCATACACCCTGCTCTGGAGGTAGGCATCATACACCCTGCTCTGGAGGTTAGGATCATACACCCCTGCTCTGGAGGTTAGGATCATACACTTTCCTGCTCAGGAGGCTAAGATATTCGCCTGAGCTCAAATTTTAGGACGAATTGGCAATTGCATATTTCAAGAGCTTTCGATTGCTTTTTTTCTCGTTTGTTCCTACTTCCTAGCTGTCATATATTATGGGTATATATTTGTATATTTGTGGTTCTAAATCTCTAAATCTCCAGAAACCCATATATTTGTGGGTTTCTGGAGCGAAGTTCTAAATCTGGAAAATATTACCTTTGGTGACCTCTGGTGACCTCAATATTGACCTGAATTAAAACAGACTTAAATTATTTATATAGGGCTCTAGCTAGCCATCTAACACCATTTTCCGCTTTTCGCTTCGTTGCGTTGTTTTCAAGATCTGAGGGGGAATCCCCATCTCCAGGGTGTGTTATTATTAGCAGCCCCCACCGGTAACTGTTGGTAGCACTCGGGCGTTTGGGCGCTCAAAAACTACTAGACCATAGGGTTCCCATGTTAAAGCGACGATTTTCAGACGAGTCTGCTCGTACCATGGGACATATTTCAATTCCGACTTCTGCAACATATAGCTATACCTTATGAGGCTTGGCTACAACGTATTCTATTTACCATTTCGATATTCTGGCACAAAAAGGTGAAACGACTTGGGTTACAAAATATCGGAGGCCCAATGCGACTGTGGCGTAGCATGGAAGTGGCGACTGCACGTCATCTATTAATGCTAGTAGAAACGCTTAGTTGTTTTTGAATTACCGTGCAATATTCTACCAGATACTGAAATTATCCTATTTCGAACTATGCTTCAGTAGATTTGCTGGAAAGTGAATTCAATAAATTAAGATTTAAATTATGGAAATGCAAGTTAATTGATACATCAATCTGTTAATTAATCATAGACAAATATTTTTCAAAACAAATGTAATGTTGCTAACTCATTTGGGCGCTACATTCCTAACCGTTACCCGCGTGTCTAGTTATCCTGATTATTAAGAGGCCTTCGGGCGCATTGTTAATATGTTCGACATAAACACTCGGAAAGTGCACAAGTTACAAGCATCGATTCTACGGGACGCCAGTGGCACCTGATATGACCTTTAGAAACAGGTCTGGTCATGGGCAGAAGAGGTTTGGCAATGTTCAGAGTACGTGTCAAACTGTTATAAGAAGTAGCGTACTGAAGCGTTTCATTTGCAATCGGAACATCGGTTGATAAATAGCGAGTTATTCAGAAAACGTGGGGGTGTCATCACTGGCGAGGGGGCGAGTAACCAAACATAGCGGAGTACGACTAAAGTAACTTCCGTAATTTGTATTACATTAAGGAGTAACGAGTTAACAGAACTTATTTTGATGAGTAACGGAGTAACGAGTAAAGGAACACATTTTTGTGCGATGCCACTACTTGCCAATGACGGATTTCACATAATGCTCTTCAATCCCTTCGGTAGTCGTTTTTGCTGAGCTGAATGAAGCCTGGTTACCTCATGTTAACCCGCGCCGGGGCCGGTGCTCGGCGCCACCTTCCTCGGGCCGGGGGGGTGTTTCGACACCCCCCCTTTCTCACTCGGCTCTATGGGACTAGAATAAACCAAAAAACACCGTTCGAGAGGCTCGTCAAAAGGGATTTGAACTATTTCTGTGAGAATTTGCTCAGGTCAATATTTAGCGTCACCAGAGGTCATCAAAGGTCAAATTTTCTCAAGATTTTCCAGATTTAGGAACATAGCTCAGATATCCCCAAATATCTCGGAACTTATGATTAGCTTAGGATAAACAGTTAAGAATACATTAGATAGATATTTGAATTGCAATCGCACTATTCCTCAAATTTGAGCTCAGATCAATAGTTTAGGCTCCAGAGTTCATCAAAGTCAAAAATGCAGTTTTTTGTAAATATATGCTTTCCTGAATAGGCATTTATCTAAAAAATGACACATAAAATGATTTTAACACTATCGTGGTTCCCTCGTCAATGACGCTTTGGAAACATAAACATGATTGCCGTCGTAGGTCAACTTCAAAATTTTGACCTAAGGTCAAGGTCTTTGGTACCTAGAATAGGTCATGTTGAATATGGGGCGACGCGGACAGCGTTACAATACAGTGGTGTCATCTGCTCGTCTTATCTTATTATATTCATAGAAGTTATTAGCAATCATTGCTGATGAGCCTCATGATGCCTCGATGAACTTGTAGAGATCTTTTAGAAACAATCGCACCTTAGGTCATTCAGATGAGCTAAAAAACATGATTCTGAAATAATAAGCCTGAAATCCGATGCATACTTTCAGAATAAGAAGCATCTGTTTATTTTCGCCATTCACTTATAATGGGGAGGTAGGAAATTGACCTGACCTTAGGTCACCGATATCGAAATCCGAGATATACAAACTTAGATAGTGTGCTCTTTATGACACCCTGTAAGTACGAACCAATCCCGCTAAATGTGGCTTTGTGGAACCCGCAAACTTTTTCGAGGTGGTCACTTGACCAGCCTGGTGGACCTGACCTGACATTGACTATTGTCAAAACTTTTTGAAAGCTTACAAGAGATGATCGCACAGGGTACTGAAATTTGGCGCGCAACGCGCCGCCGTTTTCCCGTATCAGGAAAAACCTGTAGGGGGGTGTCTAAACACCCCCCCCGCAACGGCGGCGGGTTAAGATTGGTTAGCAGGGAAGCATACTATTGAGTATTGACCTAAGTGCGCTTCTAGGAGGTTCCAGAATAATACAATAAAAACAACTTTCTTCCCTCATATCAACAGATGTCCAGCTATCGAACCATATCGTGGCTTATTTCTCTCGTGGTTTTCACGCCACTCCGTGACTTTGTGTACGTGGTAGTCTAGAAGCTTGCTTGAGGTACTGCTGAAGAGCTGCAGATGGGACGAGTAGTGACATCTAAATAAAGTGGCAGTTCCATCTGCAAGCAGACCAGAAACGGATTCCAGGCCCGAGAGGCTCTCTCCCACTGACACGCTCGGTTATGTAACGACTCTAGGCGGCGCGGCCCGGACGGATGGTCAGCCTACCGGCTGATGCGTTCCTGAAGGCTGCTGCGATATACCGGGGTCAGTGTTGGTGCTGTTTCCCTGCTTCGTCAATCTGTGAAGGTTAAGGCAACAGCTTCGACCAGATTGATACATTGTAGGTGCGATTGATTTGCCGATGAACCGTCAACTTTTTCCGCCTGTGGTGTTTGGACCTGCATGACCGACTTGGAGGCCAGTACTTTTCCGACCCCGGACTGTTAGCGGGGCTGTGCTGAATGGCGCTGGCGGCTGGCAACCGAGTGTTTGGCTTCCTCGTGCCACGCACTACTGGTTATTGATCCAACTTTTTTGGGGGAGCGATTCAATCATGATTCACATTGTAATCTGAATGATTCAATCGCTTGCCGATTTACGGATACAAATTTGATGATTTTTGCCGATTCAGAGACTAAAAAATGATTTAAGTTTGATTCAACATTGAAACATATGTCGTTATATTTATGTCAAATCAATACAAATGGAAGCATGCATATAAATGATCATAAAAACATTGTTACAACAGTTGTATTTCAGTATAAACGAATGTAGCCACTAGCCGCCGGGTCCGCATGTATTTGCACAATTTACCAGTGTGCTTGAATCGGTAAGAATCGTTAAGTATTTTGATTCAGTCAGCCTTAATTTGATGCCGGTTTTGATTCAATCGCGATTCATTTATCACAAGACATGGTGGTCAATCGATTATGTTTTATCCAAAGAATTTTGATTGAACGATTTCAATCGATTCAATCCGTGTCGAATCAATAACCGGTCTGAATCGCTTCTCATGCCACCTGCACTCTGTTGGTCGGCGTTGGCGTTACACAATACACATTCGGCGCCGCGTCAGCCGCGATCATCCGGAGGCGGCGGCGGGCGGTCGCGGGCGTGGGGCAGCGGAGGCCATCCTGCGCCGAGCGTGCGCGGCTCATGGCTCATTGGTCGTGCGCGGCCGGACCGCTCAGCGGCCGCGGCCGCACCGCCGCTCCATGGTCGGCGGCGGCGCGTCGCTCCAAGGCCACTGTCGTCTGACTGTGGCCGGCCGGCCAGCGAGCGCGCGCCTGGCCTTGTCAGCACTGCCCGGCGTGCAACGAACCCGGCACAGCGACCTGAGACGCGCGGGGCGCGCCCGCCGGGCCTCGCTCCGGTCGCGGCGCCACCCGAGAGACTGCCGCGACAGGGTGTGACGACCCGTGTGTCACGGGATGGACAGACGTCACGCGGCCGCCTGTAGAGGTGCGTCATGAGACGTCTCGCCCGGGCACGTGTGTCTCGTGGACGGGGGACATCGGTCATAGCGCCACTTGATATAAGGATCGCATGAGTTCGGGTAATACGTCACGCGGCTGTGTTATGCGTCATAAGACAGGACGCTTGCCACATGGCTACGTCAGCCGGACGAGTCACAGGCACGATTTTCGTGTGCCGTGTCGTGCTCGTTGATTACGCAAATTGGAAACCCACGGGTGGCATAGAACTGATCCGTTCATATGTGATGACTGGGCATGTCTGGGACAACCTAATGCACGAGGAAGTGCTGGCCAGTGTGACCCGAATCCATGAATCGGAATTAATGGGTTTATATGGTCACATTTTACAGTATAGTCACATGTTACACATTAATCCATTAGTCACGCTGTCAATTCTTGCTGTTCCAATTGCTCGCTCTGCGTCAAGCGCGAGAAGAGTTTTGGACATCGGGACATATCGCTCAAACACGGAGCACTTTCAGCGTCGCACCCAGGCCGGCAGGGTGGCGGACAGGGCCAGGCCGGCAGGGTGGCGGACACGGACCAGGTCGGCAGGGTGGCGGACACGGGACAGGTCCGGCAGGGTGGCGGACACGGCCAGGTCGGCAGGGTGGCGGACAGGGACGGCCGAAGCAGCAGCAGCAGCAGAGGCGGCACTTTGCGTGCCGCGTGACGGCGATGGTGCCCCGATAATCTGCGCCGCTCTCTGCTGTGCCTGCTCTGCCGTGCCATTTGAGGAGCCGACCGACCGCCCGCCTACTGAGACGGCACCTCACAGCCGGCCTGCGAGGCCAGGTGTCGGGCGGTGTGCTCGCCGGTGTATATCTGTGCCGCTGGGCGGGGCCGATGGTGCGCTCGCGCCGCCACCTGCTGCTGCTGCTAAGGGGTGTGTCGGAATATGATTTATCTACGGCGGTCACAGCGCGTGCTCAGTGTGATGTGGCACGTTGGTTCGCGCCTCCCAGACAGCACCCGAGGTTATTTTACTTGCTGGTTGAAATAGTTATGGTGGTGGAGTGTCAGCGGAAGATGGAGGTTATTGGCTACAGTGATCTGATGGGGACGCTCGTTAATGTCATAACACTTGACCATTTGGGTCTCGCGAATGCCATCTCTTTCATACAATAGCATGATGCTGTGATGTCTTTATTCATGACTAAGAGTCTTCTGCTCGAATGCCGTTCTATTATTCGGTTAGCTCTCGGCCCTTTAGGCATCTCAGTGCGGTTGCGCTGCCTCGCCTCTGCGGACTGTGTAAACAAGTGTCCCGTTTCTAAATTTTTATGAACTTGGAAGTTTTGTTCCGCAAAAACTTTTACTGTAAATAATGATCGTGTTTAGTTGGAAGGTGCAGATGGCTGATGAGCACAACATTGCAGGCAAAATTTAGACAAAAAAGTGGCTTGTGCACTGGCACTCACCCAGCGCCATCTGGTGGCAGACTAGAGAGCCGGTGTTTTACTTTTATTTTCATGATTGTTAGAAAGGTGACCAGTTTTCCCCATTTTTCTTTAAATTGTCAGTTTTGTTCCGTGCAAACTTTGACTGTCAGGAATATTCTTTTTGGTGTGCGGATACACATGGCTGACGAGCATAAAACCATAGTCCCGCAAAGGCGTCATTGCCACAGTGCCACCATTGACGAGCATAAAACCACAGTCAACAACAGTGCCACAGGCGTAAAAAGCCGATATACGCATTACAAACGTGTTCCGCCGCTGGCGAAAAATTTGTTCCGCGAACTTAGATCGTGGAACCACTTTTCTGACACTGCGGCTGCGGACTGTGGTTCGCTCCGTCGCAGAAGGCTCTCTGAATATATTTGCTTGTGCATCAGCAATCTCAGAAATATCACCACGATTCCAT
>VOPJ01002023.1:173510-201148 GCA_014673585.1 Semibalanus balanoides
GGAACTTATCAGAACCTGATTTTCCAGTCATACAGTTTATATTGTAATGACGTGATCTGGTCTTCCACTGAAACGGTACAGGAACTTATCATGGCCTGGTTTTCCGACCATACAGTATATATTGTCATAACGTGATTTGGTGATTGGTCCTCAGGTGATACACATATGATACATAAATGTATATGCCAAAAAATATATTAGAGCTGTTTGAACAGTAGGTTTATTGTCATTTTATTCCACTACTATACAAAACAATTTATAGTTGGCCCCAACAGCACACAGCTCCATAATTTATTTGTGGAATGATTAATTCATACAACTTGTACAACACCGTCACTATACAGAGATACCTACACTCAGCTTGAACAAACGCAACGCAGATCACCGCGGACGCATTTCATTCACCCGCCTTAAAGCGGTACACAAAACTCAGTGTCAACATTGTATGTACAATTTACAACAAAAGCCCGCGTCACTTCCGCAAAGACAACAGCGATTTGTACTTCGATTACAAATCTGGCAGTATTGGCCCTGGCAAGCATATGCTTTCACATTAGCTCACCACAACCAGCATCACAAGGGCACAACCCCGCTAGGGCTCCTGACCCTGGCAGTATCTGACAGCTGATATTAGAGCCGGACGACATGAGGGACCAAACTGGACGGGGGAGATCCCATATTGAGACAGTGTCTCGAACGGAGACAGTGTCTCGAACGGAGACAGTGTCTCGAACGGAGGAAGCGTCTCGGACGGAGGAAGCGTCTCGGACGGAGGAAGTGTCTCGGACGGAGGAAGTGTCTCGGAAGGAGGAAGTGTCTCAGACGGAGGCAGGGTCTCGGAAGGAGGAAGTGTCTCAGATGGAGGCAGTGTCTCGGATGAAGGAAGTCGGCGGGAGGAGACTCGCATCGAACCGCGAACGGTAATATGAACATGATGACAACGTGAAGCTATGAATGTGAAATGTCCCAACTGAGATGTTAACTCAGCCTTCATCCTAAGGCTGAACAGATTATTAAGGCTGATTAGGTCTTAAGGACCGATTCTATTTCCTTTATTAGATCTGGAGAGTTCTTCATCGGGCACAGCAGCATATGCATTTTCCCGGGGAAATAAAGTCTTCATTTAAATACATCCACCGCAGATGCGGACTTCAATGGATTGAATGGAAGGTTGTTCCAAAAGTTTACCGTTCTGTCAGAAAACGTTTCCTGGCTAATAGTTTTGCTCTTTATCTATGCCTCTTCATACAATGAAACGGCAAAATAAAAGCTTGTATGGTTGCTTTGTTTCTATTCGTTCTGTTCCTATTTATCGATAAGAGCAGGCATGATAGGGGAGGATTACTTAAACATCCTTACATTTACTCTCCCCATCGATCGATGTATTTTGATGAATATAAATTATGTTTTATGACTGATGGTGCAGACAGCCCCAAATTACCAGCTATCCTGGAACGTTTAGTTGAGCTTTGGAGAAAAAAACATACACAGAAAAACGCATGCACAATGCACATACCTTCCACATGAGATCACACAAGACCACTGCAAGTTTTGGCCGACTAATTCTGGAGCAACAAATGGCATACAAATATAAAGAAAACGACGTGAAGCTCGACCTCGAAAATGACGTGATAGAATATCAAGCAACAACAAAATATCACTCAAATGCATTCCGCCAAACACTTCGAAGTATTTATAAATTTGTAAACGGAAGACCAACGGAAGAGCCACTGCGCTAAGGAGTCAGCTCCCTCGAATCTTCCTCAGTGTGATTCACAGAGTCTGGCTCGAGCAACGGCGTCACCAGCAGCTTCAGGGCAGTCAGCTCATCCTCCTGACGAAGCAACACCTCAATGTCTGCAAACCAAGTCATCACGTTGTCACACACTTCCACGTTTACAATTAAGCTATAGATATACCAACTAAAGATACGATCGTTACATCCCCGTGGTGTGTAACCTCGGCTGCGGCCCGCGGGCCCACTCACCCGTGACAAGTTTGTCTCTCTGTCGCGTCATGGTGGCCAGCTGGCGGCGCAGCAGCTGCAGCTGCTCCGTCAGCTGGCGGCCGTCGGCCTGCAGCTGCTCGATCGTCTCCTCGTACCGCCGCCAGCGGTCGGGGGCGGTCGCCGCGCCGCCCCCGCCCCCGCCCAGAAGCGGCTCCAGGCGCGACAGCTGCGGACACACGGGCGGGCTATGCCGGTCAGCCAGAGCGACATGGGGGTAATTTCGCTCCGTTTCATCAGCGAAAAGTTGTAGAGGGGGGGGGGGATCGATTCATCAGCGCGAACGAGTCGTTCACCGGGTGAGGGGAGAGTTTTGTTTTCCTAATGATCACTTCTTACAGTCAATGCAGGAACGCGCGGGGGGTATACTTTTACTAAATCACCCCTCCCCGGGTTCCAGTGGGGGCATTCGCCCCTAATGCCCCCCCTGGGTCCACCAGTGTGAAGGAACCTAGAACCTACTTCTTTCCGAAATTACTGGGCCTATTGTGTTTAAATGTTGCATGCATACTATAGTTTGACTACTAGCTGCTTTACATGTGTCGGGACATGCGTCAATATGCACGTGAGCACTTGTACCGTCGTATCTCCGATCTAACAAACTTGCGGACCTAACGTGATGCAAATTTGCATGCATCCCAATGAACGACAGTTACTAGTTGGGGACGTAAGGGAACTCGGTCACTATGCACGTACGTCCGCGCGGACGTTGCTTTAAGACCTTGGTACGGACCACCTTTCCACATTTAAGATTTGGAGCTTATGCGAAAGCACCTGTTTGCACACTCCGATCACCACCGGGTTGGGGGTGAGTCCCGACACACACCGATCACCGCTGGGATTAGGGAGGAGACACACTCCAATCACCGCTGGGATTACAAAATGAAATACTTGGTAAACGTTATGACGTGGAAACATATCCCATTGACAGGTGTTTGCTGTATTTAACAGTGTTTTCATGCTACAAAGCCGCCACTATAAAAATGGAAAGTTGCCAAACTAGCTCTGAATTCAATAAAAGCTGAATTTCCTTTTCAAACTACCTATTTTACCTCTGAACTGAACTGTTGTTCAACAAAACAAATGCAAATTTCCGTCGGCAATGCCGTTGATTTGATACCCAGTCATAAGTCCTGATAGGGGACGCCAACTCGCTCCAAAATTGGGGGGGGGGGCGTCGTTTCTCCAGCTCCAAAGTAGTGGTGGTGGTGATGGTGGGAGTTGCCCCGCGTCCCTAATGAAATGGTGTCATTTGGCACAGAAGTCAAACGACGCGCTAATGCCGCTGCCGCAACCAGCGCCACCTATGGTGGATAACGCATATACCTATGGCGCCACCTATATCATATAAATGAACGGTGCAAGCCGCTGAGAAGGCCCCGTGTTTGGACCCGGGGTGGGGGGTGGGGGGTGGGGGTGGGAGCGTAGGCTGAACCCCCTCGGCTTCACTGAGGCTGAGCCAATCGGCGCTCCGTCGCCACGTGGTCCATGTGACCTAGTAGAAAAGAGTGTGTCACAAACCATTAGCCTAGTGGAGCCTGTCGAAGAATGCTTGCCGAAATAAGCATTTTGGTTCACATGTCGCGTGCCTCGTACCACCCCGGGTGATACAACGCCGGAAAGGGCTCGTCGAGCTCTATCGGTACACCACAGTTGGCCTGGTCAGCTAAATAACCACAGGCCGTAGGCGGCCAAAAAAAAAGTCCAGGGGGTTACCCCCTGGTGGGCCCAGTTTGCCCCCTCGGTATCGTCGACCCCAAGGGCACCCGAGCCCTGTAACGCGTACGTGACCTGTGAGTATCAAGTGTGTGTCGTCAACCGTTTAACCTATGGAGCCCAAAATTTAATCTTGCAGGGGCCACTTTAGGGCTCGTGGCACGTGCCACCGATTGATCTGCGACTGGCACCAACGAGTCGGCGCATCAAATGATGCGTCAAACTCGGTTCACCCGTTTGGGCTTCAGACTTCCGAGGCGAAAATGTTTGGAAACAAACATACATAAACAGGCAGGACCAACATCAGCCAAACGACCTCCCAGCGAAAATCTTCGACGCTGAAGGCGTGCAACGCTAATGCCTTCAGCCGTCTCCGATTTTGGATGACTTACTACCAGATATGTATGTACCTGGATCCCGGGATCCAGCTGAGATCCGGATATATGTGTCCCGTGTCCCAAGATTCACTTGGGACACCAGATTCAGATACACAATGAGGCATGAGCCGAGTGATCCACAAAGATCCCATATCCTGGTATATTGTATGCCGAGGGATCCACTGGGATCCCTGATCTAGCTTTGGGCGGGATACAGGCACGCTGGTAAGTACAGTACCTACTTCTTGTCAATTTTATCATATGGGATGATTCATTATAATCTCTGTTTGCTCACCGGTGTTGATTTGTAAACTATTGGGGGAAAGGGGGGATTTTTTTAAACATTAGGCCAATAGCGTTGCATGGTAAGGATGGAGTTAAAATTATAAAGTTAGCATTAGGGCCCCCCAATAATTTTCATAAATTGACACCGATGTGTTAGCTAATAGATACAATGTAATAATCAGGATTCATTATCTACGTAGTACATACTACATCAGTTGGAGACACAGTAGGGAAATGCTAAAAATAGAGCACTCTAATTTTAGAGTTGGATGAGGATGCATTGTAAGTGGTCGCGAAAAAAGGTCTTTAAAGGGACACTGCCACCTTAACATTATACTTGAGTTAAGATAGCCATTTTGCGTCTTAGGCATTGAAATTATGCATTGTATAAGTTAATACAACCACCGAGGTCGAATCACAAAGAAATTTGAGTGTGGTTTTGACATCTGTAACATCCCCAGTCCCCAGTGTATTTGAACGGGGACCCTGATCCGATGATGTCGTCACTCTTTACTAAATGTTGATGATGGTCACTTTTTTACATTTTGGCCATAACATTAAGCCGTACACTATTAGCAGCGTGAAGCGTTTTCTCTATTCCCGAAATTCTTTCATATACTCATTAGCCCAAATATTAAAACTTAACTCTTAGCACCAGTGTCCTAGATTGCTTTAAACCAGGGTGTAGATTGGAAAATTCTACACCTGAAAATCAGGAAAAAAGAGTGGAAAAAATATATACCTCAAAAAGAGCCTTTTTCAATAATTTACCTATGTTGCTCTTAAACAAAACTTGATCAATTTGCTGGCTGTTTACATAGTGAAATAAATTAGTGAAAAAATAATATCACAAGTGAATAAGAGTGGAAAATAGTTCTTCAAATTGGGCAAGAGGAGTGGAATATTATATATTGTAGAGTGTCACTATACACCCAAAATTTTCAATCCTAGGACACTGCTTAGCACTGTTTGTGAGAAACAAATGTCATAATCGTGTTCGGCAGCAATTACTTAATATTTATCACCAGCATGGCCCGCGCGTACATTGATATTTTGAGAAGTGGGGACAGTCCCTTAAAGGAAATAGTCTCACAGTGGATTTTTTTTTCAAACACAATTTAATTAATTCAAAACACTTATTTTCATAATTCAAATAGCATACATCGCCCAATTTAGGACAGAGGACGTCAATTATTAAATTCATCAAAAACTTATGCTACTCTCCGCACGTCAAACGTGGCTCGCCAATCAGACGAACTGTAAGTCGCGTAAGACTACTGTACAGCCGCTGCCAGGACGTGTGAGCCCACAATAGCCTCTGCCCAGGCGTTGTGAGCCCACAATCCTTCGACACAAAGTTTTTTAAAAATATATTCGCTGAAAAGCCCTTTTCAGCCCAGAAAAACTTGCAGTTAGGGTTTTCCAACACGGGCTACCAAAACGCTATCTCAGTTCAAAAACCCATGTTGAGAAGGTGAACTATTTCCTTAAGCGGCTGTTGGCGTAGCACTGCGGACCACTTGACGACCCATAGAGGGCATATATGGCGGGAAAATACTTCAAACTTTGCTTATATATTGGTCACGTTAAATTTATGGACATGTCACTGGCAGGAAACAGTTTAGATTCCTACCATATTTTTTTTTATTTTCTGCCGTTGCCTGGTGCTGAAACGCTCGATAAATAAAGCGACAAACGTTTTGTGAAAATATTGTTGTCACAATTTATTTAGCAAAAACACATCAGATGCGTTGTAAGAAAAGTATATTTTTTTCTGAAAAAAAAATAGAGGACCAAACTTAAAGGAAATAGTTTACCTTAGATTGTTTTTTTCAAACACAATTTGATTATATTTTCAAATACAACTTCTTTTCTTTGTCAGCCTGTCAAAGTTAAATGTTGGAGGTGTCGATATCACGGACGACAGGGAAAAGGCTAACGCTTTGAATGCCGCATTCTCGTCAAAATCTTCCGAACAGCTCCTATCGCGAGTTTCCCGATCCCAGTTATACAAGGCCCGCAGCTGGACCCAAATATGTACTGTGACATCGACCACTGTCGAGTATACTCGATACACCATACTGGAAAACCAAAGGTCGGCCCCGACGGTAAGTGCGAGGATTATCCGTGAATTCGAGATGTAACTCGCTCGTACCACTGGCTAAATTAGGCCGATGTCACCCGGCAAGGAATATGACCGGAACCTTGGAAGCGTGCTAATGTCGTGCCGATTTTTAAGAAGGGTAACGTCAAGGACCCGAACTGTTATAGGTTCCGTGTCACTGATTCCTCTAATTCGGAAAGGTGCTGGAGAGAGTTGTTTATGTTGAAGCCTGCTGTGTCACGTGGATCCTGTCATGTCACCGGCGCCAACAACGGTTTTGTACCCAGGCCGCTCCTGTGCGACCAACCTAGCATCACTGCTTGAGCACTGTCTGGGAATCCATTGAGGAACGTATTCAAAACAGATTGCATTTACACTGATTTTTCGTCAGCTTTTCAAAGCGTTAATCATGCTCTCCTGCTCACAAACTACAAAAATTCATACAACATTGCAGTTGTGCACCTGCTATGTTTACTTCATATCTTGGAAAAACAGAAACCAACGCTAGTTTAACGACCAGTGCTCGCGTGGTGCCGGGCTACCTCGGGACTTCCCGAGGGAGGAATATATTCCGCTTACTGTTTGCATGCATTGTAAACGATCTTACTATGGGTTATCCTTTGGGTTCTGCATGTTCGCAGGATGACGCAAAAAATTATACAGGAAAATTTCAATAACTCGACGCCCAACCCTTCAAAATGACCTCAACAAGCTTTTTGAGTGGTCAAAAGTATGGAAGTTAAAGTTAAACTCAACGAAATGTAAATCATTCCGAATGCAACCTTGAAAACAAAACCATTAGACACAATTTATCACATTGATAGGACTGAACTAGAGCACGACGCACGTGGACCAAATTCGGGACCTCGGAGTTATACTTGACACAAAACTCACATTCGGACCACAAGAGATAGCTCATGTGAAAAGGCAAAACAGAGCCTCTCGGTTACTTATCTCGATCATTCCAAAAGAGGCGAAACCCCGGAGATATTCTCCAATGTATCGATTCCCCGTTATAGCTGGCCTACTGTGCGCACGTTCGCCCAACTTGAGTATTGCTGCTAATTTGAGGGAGGCGCGCTTCTCTCATACATTAGATTAGAAAGGGTACTTAGTTTCAAGCATATTTGTTAATGCCGCTTGACGCTCAGGTCCTCTCTCAACCCTCATCATATCGTACACTGATTACTGAAACATTTTTAACCTTGTGTCTGTCTCGTTGCGCGCAGAAGCAATACGATATTATTTTTGCGTTAATTTTTTACCCGGCAAAATCCCTAATCGTTTTTACTACGAATCATTCTCACTTCAATGTACCATGCCGACTGCCACAAGACAACAGTCTGGAACCCTGTTCAGTATTCCATTCGCCAGGGTGAACACTGTGAGAGAAGGTGTTTATGTGAGACTAGCCAGGCTGACTAATCGGTTCATAGAGTTATGTTCTGCCGTGGACCTGTTTGCAGACTCTCTCTCGTCATTCCGTGGGAAAGTTAAAATCATATGTTTCTTCGATGTAAATAAGTCAATTATGCGCGCTATTATGTACGGTACGATATGGTTCCGAAATGTGATAGGTGTCGCTGTGTGACTATTGTTACATTTTATTGTATTTATTTTTATTTTCTATTTTGTCTTTACTTTTATATTTTCTATTTTCTACTTTCTATTTATGCTTTTAAATGTTTGTATTTGTATTCTCATTATATATTTTACTTGTACCGCTCAGTGCTCACAACGGCTTTTACAATCGCTTTTCGATTGCAAATAGGAGTGTGATGTTTTACACATGTCAGTGCGTTGCGTGTGGTGTTTCCGCTTCTGAGTGTCGCTTCTGAGTCTGAGTGACTTCGCTTGTAAATGGCTTGTTCCGTCGGCGATCATGGCAAATAACTAAATAAAATAAAAATAAAATAATGTCAAAAATAGCCATACAGGACAAGAAAGAGCTATTTTATACAAAACTAGCCATAAAATAGCTCATTCAGGACAGAAGGACGTAAATTATTAATTTCATCAAAACTATATGCGCATTGTCCTAGGATTGCTTTAAAGCCAGGGTGCAGAGTGGAAAATTCAGACTGAAAATCAGGAAAAAGAGACGTGAAATTTCCTAAAAAAATACTTTTTCAGAATCAGCAATTTTGCTATTAAACAACATTGATCAATTGTCTGGCTTTTGTACATCTAATTAGATATAATGAGTGAAAAAATAATTCTCAAAAGCAAAAAAGAGTGCGAAAAATAGGACCTTCAATTTACAGCAAAGGGTGGAATATTATATCTTGTAGGGTGTCACTTCACACCCAAAATTTCCAATCCTAGGACACTGTATATGCGTACTCTCTGCAACGTCAAACGCGGCTCAGCCAATCAGATTCGAATGTATAGTCGCGTAATATCACTGTACAGCCTCTTCCCAGGCGTGTGCGGCCCACAGTAGCCTCTGCCCAGGCGTGTGAGGCCCACAATCCTTCGACAAAAAGTTAAATATATTCGGCTGAAGAGCCCTTTCAGCCAAGAAAACTTGCAGTTGGGGTTTTTTCAACACGGGCTGCAAAACTGCTATCTCAGTTCAAAACCCATGTTGAAGGTGAACTATTTCCTTTAATTGACCAAACTAATTAACACGGTTGAATATACATTTTTACACAACTTTGAAATTCAAGTCACATTTTCTATGTGCATCTGGGCTTTTTTAGACTTCTACAGGAAATACAAAATATCTTTGTTCAATTTTTCATCTTCTATGACTTCATTTAGGGGTGTGGTAGTTTGATACCAGGTGTGGCGAGTTGTTTTTGTAGAAAGTTTTCATAAAGACGCTCTAATTTTGAAGCGTTAACATGCATGTCTATGGCAGGCTCTGACGTCGCAGGCTGTATTTTTAGAGCGCTCTATTTTTTAGCGTTTCCCTAGTGTGTCTCCAACTGACATACGCAAAATAGAGACCATAAATTTGTATGTCATCACCTGCATCTTGTGTTTCAAGATGTTATATGAGACTCGTCTAAATTCGAGATCCCAGATCCTGTTACATTTTACGCAGAAAGGATCCTAGACCTTCATTCGTTTTACTCAGAGGGATCCTCTGTTAACTATCCTCCGCACCGCCATTTAGACACCAATCGTACCAAATATCGGGAATAACGGTACCAGGAACGTGTATCCGGGGCAATGCAACATTTGTAATTCAAACGTAACACCTCACTGTTCTATTGCTCTGAGCACCTCTTTAAGAACTAAAGCAATAAACGCAGCCCCCACCGGTAACAGTTGGTAGCACTCGGGCGTTTGGGCGCTAAAAAAAACTACTAGACCATAGGGTTCCCATGTTAAAGCGACGATTTTCAGACGAGTCTGGCTCGTAACCTACCGGACATATTTCAATTCCGACTTCTGCAACATATAGCTATGAGGCTTGGCTACAACGTTTCTGTTTACCATTTTTTCGATATTCTGGGCGCACAAAAAGATGAAATGCGGCCTTTGCCTGGTGTTAAACAAATATCGGAGCGCCCAAATGTCACTGCTGGCGTAGCATGGAAGTGGACGACTGCACGTTTCAATCTCTATACATGGCTAGTAGAAGCGCGCTTGCGTGTTTTTGATTACCGCTGCCATATGCTGACCAAGATACTGAAATCTATCCTATTTCGACTATGCTTCAGTAGATTTGCTGGAAGTGAATTCAATAAATCATGATTTTATTTACGGAAATGCAAGTTAATGATAAAATACAATACTGTTAAATTATCATAGACAAAATATTTTTCAAAACAAATAAATGTTCTCTAATTCATTTGAGCGCTACATTCCTCACCATTCCACCTGAGCGCTGTTCGGCTGCCGGCTTTCGCGAGAGCACTGGGCTAGCGCGAGAGCAGGTTGCCTAGCAACCTGCTATTGGACCAATCGCGAGCAGATGCTCGAGAGCAGATGGTGACGTCACGCACAGCTTTTCAAGTACGCGTGCCCCCTCACGTGACGTCACGTGCTCGCGCGCGAGCGGCGTCCCTGCTATTGCGAAAGACCACTAGCACAGCGTGCTAACGGGTCGGCTCGCGGCTGTTCGGCGGCGCGCGAGCTGACGTCACGCACTATGACGCGTCGGCTCGCGTGACGTCAGCTCTTGCTCTCGCGAGAGCCGGCAGCCGAACAGCGCTCNCAAGATAGGTATCAAGATAGGCATCAAAATCTTGATCAAGACAGACCAAGAAGCTATGACGCAGGAACCGTGGGGGCAGCTGTCCCAGCTGCCCCCACAACTTTTTTTAGAGGGGGCGCTGCCTCCCAATTTTAGGCGAATATTTTGCAATGCCTTGTCATCTGCATTCAGCAGCATGCTACTGAGCTTTAAAAATAACAAAAACAAAGATGAAAAATTACTTTTGAGGAAACAAGGGCGGATCCAGGGGCGGCAAAGGGGCCATGCCCCCCCCCCAAACCACCCAAATCGGCGCAAATTTGAACTTCCTGAGTTTGTCGTAAAACTAAGCACTTTTTACTAGGGGAAAGTTTGTTTTAAATCAGTTATTGATACATAAGCAAGCGAAAATCGATGATTTTCAGAATTTGGCGATAATTTTGGGATTTGCCCCCCCCCCCAAACTGGTCAAAATCACACTTTCTGGAATTCCGCCAGTGTTGTGGATTTAGTGTAGGCTATAAGACAGCAGCTATCTGTCATCTGCAATAATTAAGTGGATATAAAGTCGCAGCTTGTAGCAAAAAATATGCTGTTGTTTGCAATACCGCCACTGTTTGATCAGCTTTGTTTGCAAGAATATCATTTGTATTATAATGTAATGATGTCCTTATAGTGTCATTAAAGAACACATATTTACCAATTTAATTGTCGAGAACAGTTTATTACATTGGACCCATGCCACTGTCCGCTGATGCATTGAGTGGGATTGCGGAAATGCGGATGTCTAATACAGCTCTGCAAAAGTATCAGTAGGATTGCAAACTGCGGCAACGTGCGCACTGCACATCCATAGCACAGCAGTTAGTCGCAGCCACTAATCCCGAGCCGTGCTGCACCTGTCTCTGTGATCTTCACGTGAGCTCTCATGCGTCATGGGCTCCGTCAGCCAATAGCAGCCGTCCACAGCATCCCAGCAGGGCCTCTAAAGTGCGAAGGCCATGGTGTGAGCGCTACCGTATATAAGACAGACCAGCGCAGTGTGGTGGGAGTATCCACAAGACGTTCATTGGAGCTGTCCAGTCCCACCACCAAGAAACATGAACTTCAAGCTGATGGTGAGTTGTGCGTTCTGCTTATCAGCAGACGTTTGATATTGTGTAGCCTACACAATTTTCCCACCTTTGCTTTTGGGGCGAAGGAGGATATTGTCAGCATTGTTATAAATAATGTCGCCACCCATGCACTTCTAAGATATAATATCAACAACGCACACCAATTTTGTAACCGCATGATTCGATTACGAGCGAGCGGTCGCTCGTCCTTCCGTGGTAAATGGGAACAATCAGAATATGCACCTCCCGACCAAACCCGACCCGGCCGTTGCTTGGCAACGCTTGTGAGAAGCTAATATCTCTGCAACCGCACTTTCGATTTACAAGCGGTCTTCTTTGCTGAGCAGCCCCATTCAAACTACCCTGTTTGAGACTAGTGCCAACTGCCGACTCACGTGGATGAATAGTACCACAGGCCACAGCGCGTGGTGCGCGCCGCGTGCGGGTGTGTTTTCTTGCAAAAACTCATCAACGGCTGTACCGATTGTGTGCAAATTTTATGTGTGATTAGGAACCTTTCAGCCGCCACTTTCCCCATCTCAGGGCTCTGCACGTGTGCACGTGCACACTGTGGCTTACTGCTGGGGAGGTCGTAGGGGCCCCTAGGCAGGTTGGAGGGGCCCCTGGGTAGATCGGAGGGGCAAAAACACAGCCAGCGCAGCTCCTTACCAGGTCGAAAGGGCCTCTGAGCAGGCTGGAAGGCCCCTAACCAAAACAGAGGGTCCCTGATAAGTTAAAAGGGCCCCCGTACAGGTCAAAGGGCCCCTGACCAGACCAAAAGGGTCCCTGGGCGGGTCAAAAGAGCCCATGAACATGTCAAACGGGCCCCTCACAAGTACGGAGGAAGCAAAACTTTTTCATCCGTTCTACTGGGCTCTTTCAACGCTCGGGAATTGTCCCTGTCAAGGCGCTCTTCTCCCTCTGGGCGAAATCCTGGCTACGTGACTAGTGCATGGGCCTCTCTGAGAGTCCTGAGGATTCTGGTCCAATCCAGCTCATCAAAAGTTGAAGAAAAAGGGACATCACAAAATAAAGTGGCCGAAATCTGCAGAGTTTGTCTTATCCGATTTTTGTTTTTGGGGCCCTTAAACGCTCGGGAAGGGCCCTTTTGAGGCGCCGCCTCCTCCTCCTCCTGGACGAAATCTTAGCTACGTGCCTGTATATAGTTAATACTAATGATGATGTAATCGAAACGCGTTTACTTTTTCTGAATAAAAAACCTTTTATATTTTTGCAAACTGTGTCGACATTTCAGCTCACCAATCCAGATAAACAGAATGATCACATACAACGCCTGTTCGGTTTCAGCTGGTGTTTGTTGCCGCCCTGGTGGCCGTGGCCATCGGTTCTCGTAGCTACGGAGGCTACGGTGGCTACCGTGGTGGCAGCAACTTTGGAGGCTACAGAGGTGGAAGTTACGGAGGATCTAATGGTGGAGGCTACGGAAGATATGGTGGAGGCTACGGAAGATATGGTGGAGGAAACTACGGCAGAGGACGTGGATACGGAGGCTACGGTCACCACTAAATGCGCCTTTTTCCTGCTTTGCTGATACCGTGCCGGTCATGACCTGCCACCATGTTAAAAGTTGGCTGCACTCTGATCTGCCACCATGTTAAAAGTTGGCTGCACTCTGGTCTGCCACCATGTTTAAAAGCTGACAGCACTCTGACCTGCCACCATGTTAAAAGCTGGCTGCACTCTGACCTGCCACCATGTTAAAAGCTGTCTGCACTCTGGTCTGAAATACATCTGCTGGCAAATGCAAGTTTTGTACCACGGATTATTATATAATCGATTGGAAACTCCGTCTCGGCACTTTGATGTTCGCGACCACCGATCGATTCTAGCCACTTGTCGATGCTCCTAGCGCTTCTAGCAGATGATCGGGAAATAACTTGACAAAGTAGATCGCGCAGAGCGCCCGTCCACTGAGGCTTAGCGGGATTGGAAAAAAGACCACTAAGGCATTTTCCCGTGGTTTGCAGGAAACAAATACCATGTGAGGTGCTACACATCGATTCCAGACAACTTTTCTAGTCGCCGCCATCCGGCGGAGCCCGTATGCATAGACCGTACCTTCCGTGCGGTCTCACCTTGGCACTGGTCTCTTTGGTGGCGGCTCCTATGGGACGCCGCTGTCATTGGCGGGCCCATAGGAGCCGAGTTAGAAGGGGCTACCCCCCCCCCTGGGGGCATGGCAAAGGTGGTGCCGAGGGGGGGGGCTCGAAAGGGCTCATTCCCGAGAGTTGAAAGGGCTCATTCCCGAGCGTTGAAAAGGCCCAGTAGAACAAATGAAAAGGTCCGCTCCCTCCGCACTGGCTAGAGGCCCATATGGTATGTTCACGGGCCTTTCTGACCTGCCCAGGGGGCCCTTTTGGTCTGGTCAGTGGCCCTTTGACCTGCACAGTGTACAGGAGCCCTTTGAACTTCTCAGGGGGCCGTCTGGTCTGGCCAGGGGCCTTCTAGTCTGCTCAGGGGCCATTTCAACCTGATAAGGGACTGCGCTGTCTGATTTTTTGCCCTGCCGACATGCTCAAGGCCATGTTTTGAGACATAGGTATTAGGTACATAATTCATATCATTAATTATACAGTCACTTTGGAAATTCATTAGAGTGAATACTGAATATGTATGTGAACTATCCCCGACGCCTGAAACTAACGGCTATGCGCCTTATTCCAGCAACAAAAACAACAACATTGGGCCACAGTCGGCCTGAGGGGGTCTATGTAGGCCTGAGGGGCCTTTGTCGGCATGAGGGACTTTCTAGTAGCCCGAGGGGCCCTCTGGCCGTCTGATTAAGCCCTCGATCAGCTTAAGGTGGCCCTTGGTCGATCTGAGGGGCCCTCAGTCGGCATGAGGGCGCCTGAAGGGGCCCTCTGACAGCCTGAGAGGGAAGGTCAGCTTGAGGGGCCTCTCTGTCGGCCTGAGTAGCCCTCAGTCGGCAGCAGGAGGGGCCCTCTCTCGACCTCAGCCCTCAGGGGGCCTCTGGTGGCTTGTGGGACCCTCGGCCAGGTTGAGGTGGCTTTTGTTAGGCCTGGCTTGAGGAGACCCTCTGTTTGTCCGAGAGGCTTTAAGGGCCCCCAGTTGGCCTGAAGGGGCCCTCATCGACTTGAGGAGTCCTCGGTGGGTCTGAGGGAGCCCTTGACCAAATTATGGAGGCTCTTACTCAGCCTGTAGTGACTACACACCAAGAATAAGAAGTTAAAATCGTTTTAGCAAAGCTAAAATATATAGTAGGCCCTGCGTTAATGGGGGCATGATGTATGTGCCAAGGGGCCCACACAGGGGCGGCGGATTCAGGGGGCAGCGGGGGCAGCCGCCCCCGCTGGCAAAATCGAGCGGGGGCAAAACTATATTTTTGCCTCCCCATCTTCCGTAGTCAAAAAGGATATATAAAATGCAATATGCATATGTTGTTGCACTGCTGTTTATGTTTTTGTACATAAAATGTTGCTCTTGAATATGAGGATTATGCTGCACTCGTGTTGGTCTTGAAGTGGACAAAATCTGGTCTTGCAGCGAGCGCGATGTGGAGTGGTCAGCAGCGGATCTAGAACGGAAGTTGGGGGGGGGGGCAAAATTATAAAAAGTATCACACGATTCTGAAAACGAGTCGGATTTCGCTTGCTTATGCATTGGTAGCTGATTTAAACCGAACTTTCCTTTGTAAAAATTGCTTAGATTTCCTTCTATATCATGAAATGTATTATTTTTGCCGATTTCGGACGGTTTGGTGGGGGGCAATTGCCCATTTTCTCAACCGTAGATCCGCCACTGGGGAAGTGGTTATATGAGGACCATAAGGTCCTGAAGCATTGCCACATACACATACGACTTGCAGAGAAATAATTAATATTATCGTCTTCAAATGACCTAAGGGGAAGTGTAACGGATGCCTGTTTCAGAGGCCTCTCTAAGGGTCCTGGTAAATCCAGCATCAATACAAATAATAATTAAAAGGAGGCCCTCAAAATAAGGTGGCCGAATTCCGGCTAGAGTTTTTCATTATTAGTGGTAGTTTCTTTAGGAGGACCTAACATGACTGGCTTGCCCCCTTCTGAAGGTATGGATACGCCCCTTACCACGTAAACTGATTTGATCGACGTCTGGCCCCCACTTTCAAATCCAGGGGGGGGCATCATGGGAAAATGCCCCCGACAGGAATTTTGCGGGGCATTCAACACAAGTATGCCCCCCGCGCGTTCCCTGCTGAACGTGCAAAACAATGATCTTACTGGAGAACAATGGGAAAGTTAACAATTTGTCGGGGGAAAGATTTATTAACAATTTATCATCAAAATAGCCTTAGCAGCAGTCAAAATCCTGCTATTCACAGTCAAAAATTTAATAAAAAATCGCGTCGCTTCGCGGCCTAACACAATTTTCGTAATTGCTTATAAAAATAGGAAAATGTATAAATTAATTTCATAAAGTGTCTGACAAAGACACTCCTAGATGCTAATTGTTAAGCTAGCTAGTAGAGGTGCCACTTTGCTACCCACTTACCCACCAGATGTGGGTAGTTACTGCCCACGTGGGTAGTTGCGGGTAGCAGAAGCAATCATTTAGATGAAATGGGTAGTTGGCGGGTAGCAGAATTATCATAAATTGATAAAAATATGGATTTTCATGGGAATTAGGATGCTTGATCAAATAA
The DNA here is from genome assembly GCA_014673585.1 of Semibalanus balanoides. NCBI lineage: Eukaryota > Metazoa > Arthropoda > Thecostraca > Balanomorpha > Balanidae > Semibalanus > Semibalanus balanoides. The sequence continues at coordinate 189,923 of VOPJ01002023.1, forward strand.
AAACACCTTAGTTAGTGAGCAGAGATCAACACTAAACAGTTCAACAGTGAAAAATGAGTACTTAAATGGCAGATATAAATATAATTATAACAAATTGTTTGTGTGGGTACTTGCGGGTAGCTGGCCGCCTATATGGTCAATTGGGTAGTGGTGGGTAGTTGAGGGTTTGCGGGTCGGGTCGGGTAGCTATATCCCTGAAAAGTGACACCTCTTCTAGCTAGCCTACCGAGTTCCAAAAAAGGCGACACAAACGGAACGACGCGGACATGTCACATCGGCACCCGGAAGCTGCTGCAGCGGTGCCCAGCTTTCTGGACCGAAGAGCTAATAGTGAGGACCAGGCCACGACCATCTCACTATGGGCCACAAGCCCGATCTAGCCCGCCATAATCGATCGGAGTGATTTCTTCCATTTCGATATGAAACTACCATGGAAAATTTTTCAGGAATTGACCATGACTAAGAATATGATAATTAGTTTTTAGTACCATCACACATGAAGGTATAAAGGCACCCGAAACACGGGAAACTTTGTACGAAGGCATTACAGCAGGGATGTTCCGCGGCTCTCGAAAACAAACGTATGTTACGATTGTAAGACGAATGAGATAGAACAAAATTTAAAAAAGTGCATTGTTTTTAATGTTAAATGGAACCTTGGCTCATGTTGAAATCAATTTAAAACTAAAAAAGTAGGGGTTTTCCTGCTTTAAATGACATTTTGTTGTGACGCAACAAAAAATGTCAGCAAAAACTTGGAATGAGTTTTTCTATAGAGCGATCTAATGATAACACACTGATAACACGTGAATGTACGAGCAGTTAGTGAACCTCAATGGTTTGGCTTGCTGAGGAAGTCAAACTTCCTGCCCAATTGCAGTGGCGTATTTATAAATCCGTCAAGGGGGGGGCAAGCCTCAAGGGGCGCCAAATCCTTTCATGAGGGCGCCTCAGCGAAAAAAATTGCCTGATGGGGGGGTAGGGCTCCAGATAAATTCGAGGGCGCCTATGATTTACCAATTTTGGTACTTTCTCTCCCAAATATCCTTTAAGGCGCCCTCCGAGTCCAATTTACTCTGAAGGCGCCCTTCCCAATTTCCAAGTGCCTCTGAAGGTACAGTCGAGGGGCGCTTCTTCAAATAGCTCGAGGAGACACCCTCTGTGAGACCGGAGCACCCCGCCTCACACTTCAGCGACAAGCGCTTTTGGAGGGTATAGGGAGGGCGCCCTCGGGGCCTCGGAGAGATATGTATCTTAGGGTGATTTTGACTATGTGAGAAGGGCGCCTTTCAGAGGTGAATCGCATCTTAAGGGCTTGGAGGTATTGGGGAAGGCGTCTTCAGAGATGTATCGGAGGGCGCCTTCATACGCCTTCTCGTATATGTATCGGAGAACTCTTCCAAAAGTGTATTCGAGGACGCCTTTGAAGGTATGCGGGTGGGCGCCTTTGGAGCCTGCAGAGTGTATAATTTTGGAAGAGCGTTTTCAAAGGTGCATGGTGGGTGGGGGGTGGGGCGCTTTGGGAGGCATGTAGGAGGGCGCTTTCATACTTGTATTGGATGGCATCATGGGATGTATATGAGAGGGGGCCATTGGAGGTATGTTTGAGGACGCCTTCAGAAGTTTATCAATGGGTGCCTTTTAAAGCATGTGGGAAAGCGTGAGAGGTGTATTAAGGTCGCCTTTGGAGCTATATGGGAGGGCGCCTCTGGAAGCATTTGGGAGGGCGCTTTGAAGGTATGTGGGAGGGCGCCTTTAGGTGTACCGTGAGCGCGCCTCATATTCAGTGAAACGCGCTTCTATTCAGCCGGAGCGCGCCTCACATTCAGCGATGGGCGCCTTCGGCGCCTTTACTGATATGTGAAAAGCGCATTTCATGAACGAAGCCGCTTCAGTGCATGAGGGCGCCTTCGGTCATGGGGGCGCACTTCGCGCCCAAGGGGGGACCATGAGTGCGGCTGACCCCCCGTTAATACGCCCTGCAAACTTGCCCCCGCATTCCAGCGGGTGGTGATTGATTATTTCTGCGCCCGCCGCGCGCGGCAGCTGCTGGCGTGCCTGCGAGGAAGGTGGGGAAGTGGGGAACCCCCTGTTAACTTCCAAACCAAGCAACATAGAGCAACACGGTAAGAACCAGCATGTTGCCTGTCATGTGAGGAATCTAACGGTATGAAATATTCAGGTTTAAGGCTAACGGTTGACCTTCCAGGTCAAGTGAATGACCTCAACTCGACCACTTCCAGAATAGGATTTTGCTCTGTTGAGGAAACATCGCAATTATGAATTGATAAAAATGGTGAATAAAAGTCATGATTTCCTAGTCAAGTTGTTGCACCATAAAATATAAAAATATATATATTTTTTTTCGTATCTTGGTCAAAAATTCATTTAAAAGATTGATTTTTCACAAAATGACGAGTTATGAGTTTTCTTTACACTTAGGGAGCCATCACTCAGGCAAAAATAAATGGGAATTGCTCTGAAATTTGTTTAGGTATTTCATACCCTTGCTTTACATCTATTCAGGTTTGTATTATGTTATATTTTCGGAAAAAATTTTAATTTTGTAGGTGGATTTTCAAATATAATTATTTTATTTTGGGGGTAAAAAAAATTAATAGTTGTAAAAATCAGAGATCCATAGCTTATTAATAAATGTGTTTTCTATCTTGCGTCGTTTTAGGTTTTGCAATTGGCTACAAAAATCTATTTTCAACGATTTTTCCAACATTTTATCGTCTTACCACCAACATGACTCATCACTAAAGCGTCATTTAATCTTTCAAACTTCTCACCAATTCAATAACAAATTGACAGCATATGTATAATTGTTTTTCACTTGGTTTACTGCAATTTCAGCAAGCTAAATTAATGCGTTAGTGATATGTAAGAAAAACCCTCGGGGGAAGGTCGCTTTTTAGAACGGCGAGTGGGTTAAAAAAAAAAAAAATGAAAAATCACGGAGTAATATTGGAGAACTAAGTATGGCGAACTAAACCGAATTCAAAGCAATATCTATATTTTGACTGACTTGTGCCTCCGTAAGTACTAGTCGTTGGCGAATCAGAATATGTGGCAAACCGAAATACGTGGCCGGCCTACGCCCGCCGGAATCAAGAGCCATCTGTTGTGACCAAAAGATGAGTTAATCGATTGGAATTAGTCGAAATGGTTTCCAAATTCATAATACTTGCTCAAAGTTCCCATACCAATGACCGGAGGCTGAAAAAGGTCATATGAGGATTGAGGTCAATAATCAGTTATGGCGGGCTAGATCGGGATTCTGGCCCATAGTGCATCTCCCCAAGTCATCTCCCACCAGGCTCCTCGAGATCCACAGGGACTATTTATGTTCGGAAAAGTATTTCGTCTCATTTCTTGGCTGCTTTTCAAACCATTTACATATCGCCAGCTGTTTGTTACAGTTTCGTACAGATGTATAGGTACAGTTATTATTATCATATGTACTATTGACTATTGAGTGCTGACTGCCACCGGTGATCGTGATTTACAACCCGAGGCTAATGTGTATACAAAGCTATCTTTCTAGCAGAGTTTGATTTTCCATTGGGTCTGCAGCGCAGGAATATTGTTATCTTTACACTCCTCTGAGATGCAAATATAAAAATGTTTAATGCTCGTTCAACGATAAAGTGAAAAATGTTATCATTTTGCATCCCTCTGAGATGCAAGATAAGGTCACGCGAGTTTCGACGAAAAATCAAGTACAGAACTGAACTCGACTGAATCAAACTCTACTTAGAAAAATATGGAATTCTTCATGCTTCCCTCGTGGAAGATAGAAAATACTTTCCGCACGTGTTATAAAGTCATAAAGTCATAAATTTCCAGTACAACAAAGAGCCTCATGGGCCTGTTCTGGGTTGTACGGTACACCTGATGGACGTAACAGCACACGTCTTTTCACATCACATTGGCCTCGCAGGGCACCATAGCACTTGCAACACCTAACCATTTTTATATTTTAACATCCAGTACTGAGTCCGAACAAAACCTCGTCCTTTCGTTCGCTCGGCTTTTTCAGTCACACGCTTGGAAAATATATCTTTCTTTCCCTCGGAGCCATTGCGAATACTATAATCGTCATTTCGATATTTGTCATCAACGAACGTTGCAACCAGGAAAAGGGTTACTGAGGCTCGGTCTCTGTTTGTGAGTCTCTGTTTGTTCCGTCCTCGAGTTCCAGCGGTGTATATGAAAAGCGTTATCTGCGGAAGCAGCTGTATTGCCAAGCGATTCATTACGGGCGACCTGCGGGCGGTCGGCCCCGACAGCGGGTGAGGCCCAGCCGCGCACAGACCAGCCACGGCATGGTGGCGGCGGCACGGCAAGAGGGCGCGCCAGCAGGCGGAGGTAGGCTGCAGTGGCGGAGAATACGGGTAAGCCAGATTCTCCACACCTCCCCCCTAAGACAATTGCCGCGGAAAACAAATGCAACTTCGGACACGTTCGACGCGTTAATTGTCTAACAAACGGCACAGACCTTCAGATTACAATGCAGTACCTCAAGCCACGTACGAAGTTACGATTTCAGCTGAATCTGGAACGCTGTGGCGGCTTCGCCGATCGACGCGAGCGTCGAAGGCGCCCGACAGCGGGTGGTAGCAGCCTTAAACTGCATGTGGCTGCTTGAGCTCGCCGCCGGAAGACGGCTGCTGCTGGGCAGCGGTAGATGGTGCCAGCTGAGGTAGCTGTTGGCAGACGCCGGCCGCTTGGGCGCGCACGGCAGACCCCTGTGCGGCGGCGCAGGGCCGTCGCCTACGGTGCAGTCTCCGTCAGAGCGGCCGTACGGAGCAACGTAGCGTCATTTTCGCAGAGGACAGGCCGCTGGTGTACTGCACACAGTTAGGACGTGGTCGACGTCCGATTCCTTACAATCCGCCGACGCAGTCCCATCGGCCGGTGGCCGGGTCCTGTAGTTCGACATGACTGCCGATTTTCAGCTGCGAATGTCGGGTCAGATCGTCTGCAGTCTGCATGACGTGCACCGATCCCTTCTGCCAGCTCGTGGTGGAGCTGTACGCTGACCAGCCTCTCCCGCAATCCTCTGCCACAGACGCGGGTCGTAGATGGCGCTGTCGATGGCGTCGGATGGCCGTCGGATGGCGCTTAGTGATGGCGTTGACGAGGCGATCACGTGGCTCCGCTGGCGGGGCGGCCTCGTGTCCGGTCTCGGCCCCTGCAGCAGGGCGGCGGCCCACCACGCCCGCTTCCGCCCGCCGGGACGGCCTCGACTCCGCGGGCGGGCACAGTAACCTCACGCAACCTCCACACGTTGGGAACGCATGGCGGCTGACTGGCCGGAATGGCTGCGTCCGACCGGCGGTGCAGACGGTGTGACGTCATTCAGCGGGGCCGATGCTCCTCGACGAATCGGATCTGTGCCGGAAAATCCCTCGGCAGGATCCCCCGCCACGCAGTCAGAACCCAGCTGAAGCAGCCAGACCCGTCAAAGCTCCCTTGATGACGAAACACGTGTGCGTCAGTTCGATCGGCTTCCAGCCGCAGGAGTGGTCTGGAAAGGATCCGAGACGGTGAGCGGATGCTGCCCCACAGCTGAGGAAGGTCTGGCTGAGCAGGGCGTCAGCTGCGTCAGAGTCTATTGCCGATGGCTGAGAGGACATCTTCACCGATGACTGTACGCCTCCGCGCCAGAGTCGGCGCGGGCTGCGACCGGAAAACAACACCTCTGAATGGAGAGACGAATGGTCCACTTAGGAGTCGGACGTGCTGAGATGCCGTGCACGTACACATCTTGAATTCACCGCGGCGGGACCGCTCGGTTCGGACGCCAGTTGTTTGCCTCCATGCTTGATTGCCCTCGGCGCAGTCGCCGGATCTGTAGAACTCAAAGCGGGTTTGGCGGTGCTCCCGCGCCGTCCCCCTGTTCGCACACCACAAGCGAATGGGCCGCCCGGCCGCAGGAGTTGCAGGTGGCCGCTTTAAGCAGCGCGGCACGCTGCCGGGGTCGGCAGTGAAGCGGCTCGCCCGCAGCCGGCGCAGCGCGCGGCTGGGCGGGGCCTCGGGACTCGCGCCTCGTGTGCTTTTGCGCCCCCGCGGTACGCAGACAGGGACGGCTCAACCGAGGATTCACAGGCACGCAGAGGTCAAAGCACATGGCTCGTACGGGCTTCTTCTGACGCCGGCAAACTGTCCACCTGTCCTTCTGAAGATCAAGCTCTGGATCCTCCAGCAGACGCTTCACAGTGTACCTCGTCACGCACCGCCGGCACACAACCTTGTCACGCGATCCGAGTGTCTAAGCACTGGTTTACCAAAAGTCACAGAATGCCGCGAGCTCCTTCACCAGCACACCAAAAAAGTCCTCGAAGTTTTTCGCCGTCCTCCCTGTACGCGCGAGCTAAAACGCTCTGCGATCAACGAGCAACGCTGCGTTGTTTCCGGCAGGTGGCCTCCATAGCAAAACCATCTCGGAGAGGGGGCGCGTTCATCCGTGACCACTCAGCCCGTAAAACGCAGCACCCGTGCCCAGTCTTCGTTGAGTAAGCTCAGAAGAGCGCAAACGCTGAGAAGCGGACAGGAAGCGATTGATGCACCCGGTTAGCAGCATGAACCCTCGAGCGTTCTCTCGCCAGACGGCGGAAGTCGCGCAGCCGATGCAGAGGAGGAAAGATGTGGTGCCGGCGTGCAGCAAGCGGAAGTCGCACGGACGGAAGCCGCAGCTGACGCCGGGGTTCGGCGGGCGACCCGCGACCTCGCCGGCGGTGGACGGGGGCGGCTTTGACGGTCAGCCGACCAAGCCGCTCCACGAAGCTGCGCGAGGCGTTCCTCCCGCTTGTTGAGGAAAGCTCAAGCCTGCTGCAGCAGCAGCTGTTTCAGGCTTCTCTCACGTTCACTCATCACTGCGGACTGCTGCACTCCGACTCACTATACAACACTCCGGAACGCGCAACACTCACTAAAACTTGGAAACTACGACCTGCGCCATGTTGTGATCTCTGTCCGTCCGTCCGTCACTCCAGTCCCAGTGGTGTATCAACGCGTTATCTTGGCGAGAGCAGCTGTACTTTCCAAGGCGACTCATACGCGACGCGGGCGGGCTTCGGCCCCGACAGCGGTTGAAGGCCCAGCCCGGCACAGACCACAGGCCTTAACGGGCATGGGGGCGGCGGCCACGGGGCGGGGGACAGAGGCGGCGCCCAGGAGGGCGGCAGGTAGGCTGCAGTGGCGGAGAATACAGGGGGTAAGCCAGATCTCCACAACTTTCTTTGCTTCTCTTCATCATTTCTTAGCTTTTTCTCATTTTTTCAAGGTGAACTATTCCCTTTAAACAGGCTGTACAAAGACCACATTCCCAGCCAACAATTAACTTGGGCATTGATTGGGCATAATGGGATTAAACCATTGTGCCCGATCAGCGCCCAAGTTGTTTGTTGGCTGAGTTGTGACTAAAATGCAAACCAAAACTTCAAAAGATAGCAAATGCCATGGTCTACAAAATGGCAATCTCGAATACGGAAAAATTTCGGTTTTTGACTCAAATTTAAACAAGAAAGAGTTTCGGGGGAAAATGGTCACAAAATCAAAATTTGCAGAGATGTTTTAAAAACCAGAATATATGCAAGAGAACTACATATAAAAAATACCCAAACCAAATTTCAAGGCAATATCTTTATTTTTGAGTCTGCTCCCTATATAGATAGATTTCTTCAGACCTTCGGATAGATTTCCCTCAGCATGGTAACTGATGACGAAATATTTTGAAATTGCGTTTTGTTTTTTGTTTTTTTGACAAGATAAGGACAAATAAATGTCGGCACTGTCCTCTGAGATAAAACTGTTCTAGAAACATGCCTTGTTTGTTAAGATTTATCAATTTCAAAATTTGACCTCATTTGACCTGAATTTGACCTCAGCTTGACACCACTTAATTTAAATGAGCTAAGATGGTAAATTTATTATTACTATTGATTTCTACGTATTAAACAGCCTATAAAACATATGTCGCATGACTTTCAATTTTTTCTTCGGATAGATTTCTTCAGACCTTTTGTGACCTGACCTGACCTTGACTTTTGTCAAAAAATATCCTTTTTGCCATGCGGGAAGTGTATCACACCTTCGGGAGCACTTTGCGTGATCATGGCTGCAATCAAAGGCTCTGGATGGAAAGTATGGTCCATAGGCTCAAATGTCTCGCTTTTGACCTTTGGCCCGACCTTGACCTGATATGTGACCGTAATTCGAAAACTTCGAGTATGCTTGAGATGCGTCTTAATGAGAGCTTTCGAACTCCGCCTTGAGCGTTTCGCTCTACGATCATCGGTTCTGGAGATAAAGAGGGGGCAATATTGCTCCCCCCGGTCAATGGTGTTCGGCTGAGACCCCGGTCAAGCGCCTGCGCGGGCCAAGATTGTTAGCTCCCTTCACCCATAACGCGGGGCCCTGGCCTCCCTTCCCCCGCCCCCGTCCTTAGGTATGCTCATGAGTTATGACATTGTGGGGTTATGAATTCGTCGTTATTGTCTCAACTTCAAAGTATCAATCGCAAACAAATATAAGTGATCGAAAAGGGTTAAATGGCTCAAAACTGAGGGGGCGAGGTTCTGTTGTTGAACCCCTAGGCTAAGAAGTGGGGCATAGGTCCCCTGCCCCTTCCCTACGTGAGGTCGTGAATTAGTGCCTACTACCTAGTTATTCTCCCAACTTTAAGTTATTCATCTAAAACCCAAAGAACAGATCGATAGTTTGCTGAAGAGTGAGGGAGCCAGGTGGGGCATTCCATGAAAGATCGACCAAAAAAATCGCGAAATAACACCCTACATCTCCGATTTCGATAAAACTTTTTCTTATAGGTTATCTGGGTCGCTGAATACCGCTATTAAATTTTCAGCCTCACCCGTCCATAGTTTTGGAGTAGAAGCCTGAGGCAATTCTTCGAATTCGTACAAAACTCTAATTTTCATCAGCGAATATCTCCCATAAAAGTAGACCGAATCATATCAAAATTTAGAATTCGAATCTTCATGAGCAATATATTTATGAAATATAATCATTTTTTGAAATTTCGAAAATTTTGAATTTTGGTCACGTGACCTTAAGTCAAGTCACGTGATTTCGAAATGTGGCCACTAAAAAGTGACGATTTTTTATACGTCAAAAAATACTTCAATACATTTTCCTTCGACAGTAAAAAGTTTGGAGATAGACTTTTTCTCTAAATATTTCATTAATATATTTGAACATGATCATGTCTACAATAAGAATAATTATCGCCAGCACGTTTTTGGTAATAACTTTGCACCTAATAGTGCTAGGATACCCAAAATCAACGGCATTATGTTTCTTTAATAGAATTTCTTGACTTTTTTGCTGTGAAATTTTCAGCCTCATCCGTCCAATAGTTTTGAAGGAATAGCCTGAAGCAATTCTTCGAAGTCGTACAAAACTCGAATGTTCATCAGCGAATATCTCCCATATACGTAGACCGAATCATATAAAAATTTAGAATTAGAATCTTCATGAGCAATATATTTATGACCTATAATCATTTTTTGAAATTTCTAAAATTTTGCATTTTTGTCTCGTGACCTTAGAACAAGTAACGTGATTTCGAAATGTGGCCACTAAAAAGTGACGATTTTTTGTACGTCACAAAATCGTCAATACATTTTATCCATCGGACAGTAAAAAATTGGAGAATGACGTTTTCTCGAAATATTGTATTTATATCTTTGACATGATCATGTTTATCAATACATAATAATTACGCCAGCATGTTTTTTTGGTAATAACTTTAACACCTAATAGTGTAATACCCCAAATCACGGCATTTTGTTTTCTTTAAATCGACTTTCTTTGACGTTTTGCCTGTGAAGTTTTCCAGCCTCACCCGTCCAATAGTTTTGGACGTGAATAGCCTGAGCAATTAGATTCGAAAGTCGCTAAAAACTTTAATTTTCATCAGCGAATATCTCCCATATAGGGTAGGCAGAATTCATATAAGAATTTGGAGCAGCGCCTGGGTTCAATTCCGGTGGTGGGCCGGTTCGGGAGGTAGACGCCGGACAAATCCCTGGGTCCGGAGAGTGGAATCCCAGGGGGTGTCAACCCCAGGCCCCTCCCCCCTCCCCGGCACCATAGTCTCCGGGAAATGGCACAAAGCTGACCCCGATGAAAAAATATTAGAATTAGAATCTTCATTAGCAATATATCTATGACATATAATTATTTTTTGTAATTTCTAAAATTTTGACTTTTGGTCACGTGACCTTAGGTCAAGTCACGTGATTTCGAAATGTGGCCACTAAGAAGTGACGATTTTGTATACGTTAACAAATACTTAAATACATTTTCCTTCGACAGTAAAAAAATTGGAGATATACTTTTTCTCTAAATATTTTATTTATATTTTTGAACATGATCATGTCTACAATAAAAATAATTATCGCCAGCTTGTTTTTGGTAATAACTTTGCACCTAATAGTAAAATGATTATTTGCACCTAATAGTAAAATGATTATATGTGATAACTATATTGCTCATGAAGATTCTAATTCTAAATTTGTATATGATTCGGTCTACCTAAATAGGAGATATTCGCTGATGAAAATTAAAGTTTTTTACGACTTCGAAGAATTGCCTCAGACTATTCCTCCAAAACTATTGGGCGGGTGAGGCTGAAAATTTCACAGCAAAAACTTCAAGAAAGTCGATTAAATAAAAATTATGCCGTTGATTTGGGGTATTACACTATAAGGTGTAAAGTTATTACCAAAAACATGCTGGCGTTAATTATTTTTCTTGTAGACATGATCATGTTCAAATATATCAATAAAATATTTCGAGAAAACGTCTATCTCCAATTTGTTTACTGTCGATGGTAAATGTATTGACGTATTTTGTGACGTATAAAAAATCGTAACTTTTTAGTGGCCACATTTCGAAATCACGTTACTTGACCTAAGGTCACGTGACAAAAATGTAAAATTTTATCAATTTCAAAAAATGATTATATGTCATAAATATATTGCTCATGAAGATTATAATTCTTAATTTCTATATTATTCGGTCTACGTTTATGGGAGATATTCGCTGATGAAAATTCGAGTTTTGTACGACTTCGGAAAAATTGCCTCAGGCTATTCCTTCAAAACTATTGGACGGGTGAGGCTAAAATTTCACAGCAAAAAAGTCAAGAAAGTCGATTAAAGAAACATAATGCCGTTGATTTGGGGTATCTAG